>BSSO01006358.1:0-12045 GCA_030267885.1 Mesembryanthemum crystallinum
ACTCATCCTTTTAAGGGCGTCTCATCAATAATCTTTATTGAGACGCGTCTAATACAAGACAAGCTGAATATTTCTAATCAGATACTCAACATCTAAGCCTATTGTCACAATTTCCAAAGTATGATAGTTCATTTTGTAGAAGATATGAAAAGCAGTTGACTTGGGTAAAAGATTAACTGAGTGAAGGAAACATCGTGTTTACAACTGACAATACACTCGTTAAATAAGAAAAAAAAAATGCATAACTATCAGGTTACAGTTAAGGAATTGCAAATAACGAACTGCAAGTCTCTATCACATGAGCTACCTACAGAATATTTGTAAGTAACACTGCTCCATTCAAGAACATGAACTTCTATTAGAAGATACACAACTCGACAACCATCGTAGCTTTATAGTTAACACTTAAATATAGCAAGAGATGTATGAGAGATGAGATCCTCTCCAAAAAAAAGTGGTGTCGTATATTGTGTAGTATCTCACAAAGGGATTTGTAAGTGAAAATTTGGAGATGAGATCCTCTCCAATTGGTGTTGTAAACGGTGTAGTATACCACTAAAATAATGCCACATCAACCTATGAGCAATTATGCTCAATGACGTGTCGTATTTCTAATGCACAAGACACGCTGCCCTACGATATTCTAAAACAATTATAGTCTGAGCGGTGTATTACACAATAATCGGAGGGAATCTCATCTCCAACTGTGGACCCCAGAATCGAACACGAAACCTCTGTAGTCTCAGCCACTAGACCACTTCCTACTTCACCTCCTCTCTCTACTTTCATGCTAGAATCAAACCAGAAATCATAAAAATGCAGTGCCATTGCTTCTCTCTCTCCTCTCCTCTGACTTCCACCATTCTCTTACCCAAACCCAAATCAAACCATCCAATTTCTCTCTCCCTCCAAACTCCTCATTCAAATTGCAGCACCAAAAACCCAATTTCACATGTCTCTCTCTTCAACCCTCTCAGGTAATTAAATTCAATATCTTGATTCACCCAATTGAGTGAATTTGCTCATGATTTTATTTTGATTGTTTGTTTTTCTGTGTGGGATTAGATTGTCGGTGAATCAGCAAAATTTGATGGGCAATAAGCAGATGAGCAACCGAAAATCATCTGTGGTTGTTTGTTACTCTTCTTCTGCTCTTCTCTCTCCTAGTAGTCTCCACTGGGTTTCTGCTGTTGCTGCTGGGTAATCATCAACTCAACTCTCTACTATCTCAGCTCATTTTGTATCTTGTTGGCTTTTCTACTTGGTTCCAATTATACCTATATGGATTGAAGCTAAATTGTTAAGAGGGAGTAGTATATTTGACCCGAATAAATCTGGACCCGTATTGTTGAAGGTTCTGTATAGGAAGTTGCCTAGTTGGTATATGAGGTGAAATGAAGAGTCTAGGTGACTTAAGACGGTAGAGCCCATAACCCGAGTCGGAGGGTTGATGATCTGACATGGGTACTTGAGGTGAAATGAAGAGTGTAGGTGACTTAATTGGTAGAGCTCATATTGATTTATGTAGAATTTGTGGAAGTTAGTATGCATAGTAACTGATACCCAGATTGCCAGTTTTGGCTATGATGAGTTCTGACCAATTTGTCAGCAAAAATAGTAGAATTTTTTATATCTAATAATTTTGTTGGTGAATTGTAAAGAGTTGTGTTCATATATTCTTCAATTTGTAAAATGTAGGGTGTGATAATTGAACATACATTTGTTTATGGCAATGAAAATGTCAAGGTCACCATGCAAGTGCTGGTGTTTCTTCCATAGAAGGTGAAGGGATGATTCGAGAAAAATGCTTTTACCACTGTTATTACTAATAGTTATTACTTGGCTTTGGAGTTTAAACATATGTCCTTACCCTGGAAATTATTATATTAAAACACATTGATCACATGTATCATGTTCTGTCTCAAGAATACATAGTCTAATTTATGAGCTTATTCTTGGACTTGTGGTTCACCGTGTCATATATATGATCATTGTAATTGGGGATTCATGACTTGTGATTCAATTTCGTGAGCTTGTGCATATCATTGAGGTTAAATTCATTCATTCATTCATTCAGATATTTGAAACTCTTGAGGTGCTTCGCATATTCTTCTTCTTGTGGACAGAAATCTTGATCTCAAAGCTTCTCTTGTTGTTTCCTCCATTACAGGTTTTTGACTCCATTAGTTCAATAAAATATCAGCTTATATCAGCTCTATATTCATTTAACTTTCTTAGTTGAATTAATTGCTACACAAAAAGGATTTTTCTCTATTGCATCATATTGTACTGTATGAAGTCAGAATCATACTACTTATCCTCTTCATAAATCATACTATATCAGTTTTTAAATTCAGATGTATGGAGTTGGAATGGTCTAAAGCGTTGCAGAATACATTGTAGTGACTCTTTTATAGTTAATATCTCCATTGGAGTACTAACCTAGTGATTGTTGATGACAGGATTCTGATGCTGGTGAGAGGGACAGCAATTAATAGGTCCTTTCTCGTCCCTTTGTTTGCTTTGCAGGCACCTGCAACTATCATCTCATGGATGCAGTAAGCTCTTAAAACTTTTCTCCTCTGTTCCTTCCCCACTGCGATAATGAATTCCAATTGACTTGATTCTGAAAAATGTGAATAATATTCTTAGCTATCTTAATATACGATGACTTTCAATTTTCAGGGGAGAATATGGAGCTTGGTCTGCTCTTTTGGCCCTTCTTATTCGCCTGTTCTACGCCATTCCAGGTAAGGCCTAAAAGCAAGTAGAGCTTTAACCCAGGCACTCCGAAAAGGAAAGATAGAGAAATATATATTAACTACCCTGGCTAAATTCCCATTCGCTAAGTCAAACCAAAAGCAAGTTAACCCAATGGCATCAACCCCCCCCCCCCCCCTCCCCCCAACTTTTCAGGGTTGAGCCCTGGAGGTTTAACGTCGCATTTTGAGCCCCACTCTTTTTCCTGTCCTCTCAATTCTCAAATATGTGAATATTGCTTGAGCTGTGGTTATGTGTTCAAAATGTATTCTGTTTGTTGTCAATTCATTTCTTTATTGCATGTACGAATTACTCTCTGCACAAGTAACATTTCCTTTAATTTTGATGCTTTGTGTGATAGCTACTATCTGTGTTAGTGCTCACAGAGAGTGAAAGGATATGTGAATACGAGTAGTTTACTTCTGCATTTATAGGAAAATAGTCATGGAGAATGAAAAAGCAACAGTTGTTGTCTTCAAGTGTGTGTTGTTCATCACTAGTATTGTTCTCTTTGCTTCATTGGCAATGCAATTCCT
This sequence comes from Mesembryanthemum crystallinum, assembly GCA_030267885.1. Lineage (NCBI taxonomy): Eukaryota > Viridiplantae > Streptophyta > Magnoliopsida > Caryophyllales > Aizoaceae > Mesembryanthemum > Mesembryanthemum crystallinum. The sequence continues at coordinate 3,297 of BSSO01006358.1, forward strand.
CCTTGCTTATGCAGCTTCTTTGTCTTTATTTAGTAGAATGTAGCACTCCTTTAATGAAGCACCAAACGTCTAAACTTCTTAGAATTTAGGTCTCCTTCACATGTTTCCCTCTTGCTCCCCACCTCTGCCCCACCCTATCCCAAAGAAAAGGCCTTGCGTAGTTACTTGTAAATTTTTCTATGTCCATGTTTCCGACTAATTCATCCACTTCATTTGTAGGTCAACTGGAACTTCCTTTCATGACATTAGTTTTGGTACTTGTGGCTCCGCATCAAGCCATGAACCTAAGGTATAAGAGCATATTGACTTAATATGTTACCAATTTTTCTTCTGATCATTCACCTTTCTTGCAGGGGTACACAGGCTGGCGTCATAGTATCTTTAGCCATTGCAGCCTACTTGGCTTTCCAGCATTTTACACGGGCAGGAAGCTTGCAGAGAACATTCAATCAAGATTCTATTGTTGCTACCTTAGCTATCATCTGCATTACCATTGTACCGTGCTTGCTGTTGATCTAATTCTGATGTAGACCCTATACTCAATCCGACTGTGTAAATTATCAAATAAATGTGAATGGAGATTACTCTGGAAGGTATTATCTTTGAACCTTATTTAGTTCTATTGTACTCCCTCCGTACTTGAATAATCTTTCCAGTTACTTTATACACACATACCAAGGATGAAGTAAAATTACTCTCTACCCCTTATATAAAGTGAAAGATGAGGGAATAAAGTTTTAGAGACAAATTAAGGAGGGTTATTTTTGTAACATGTGTGACAATTATTGGCCAAATAAAGGAGTGGAAAGTTTATTCAATGACGGAGGGAGTATAACCCAGACAATTCTATTATTCCTATGACTTATTGGAGAAGGTCCTTCTGTTCTACGTCTCATTTTACTGCTATTTCTGTTTGTATGCTGCTCTCCTAGGTCCACGAACATGGGCAAAGACATAACACATACATCGGAAAGTGCTCTTGGACAACCTAATGTGTGTCAGACATGTATTTGTTTCCTCGTATCAGACATGTAACAAGGAATCTATTGGATGAGTTTTGTAAGATTTGATTTTATTGTATATAAGTGACTCATTTTATTGTCAATGTCTTGTGTGACCCACAGTTGCAAAGATGATATAGATGATCTGATTGACTGTTTTCAATGTGAATAGTAGACTCAAAATTTGGAATAATGAGGGCTTCGGTGACATTTTGAGTTGCAATGTTGTAAATTAACGTGCCAAAAGTTGGATACTGCAATGCCAATTGTAACTGTTGTCATTTGTCAAGTGTGTGTTGGTCATTGCTACAATGTTTGATGCTTGCCTCTTTTTTAATTTAAATCCTCCCTTGTATTATGCAGCTAATCTTTCCTTTTTATTTTTTTTACTTGGTCCAATATAGTGCAGTTAATTAAGCACCCATTTTTGTGTCTTTCTTCATCTCATATCTCCCCTTTACATGTCTCTCTTTTGCTCCCCTGCCCCTCTTTAGCCGAAGCACCCTATGCAGACGGAAAGGCACTGTGTTAGTTATCCATATTCTTTACCCATCCTGCTTATCTGGGTGCAGGCACTATTTTGTGGACCTGGAAATAACCCGGCAAAAATAACTATATAATGATTTTGACCTCAAAATCAACTTGAATCCATCCCGGATTGAACCTGAAACCCAATAGGTCAACCTGTTTGGCTAGTCTATAAGACCATATGTCATAAATCCTCACTTTTTACCTGCACTCAAACTTTCATTCAAAACATTAGATTTGGTAGTTGTTACTGCTTACTACTCAGTCCGCACCGAGCAATGAGCTTAGGGCATATAAGCAGATTGACTTAGATATGCCACCATTCACATTGCTTGAGATGGAGGACATATGTTGGCTACCATTATACCTGTAGTCTTTGCAATCTGTTAGCCTTTTGCAGCATGTTAAACTGGCAGGAAAATGGCACAGAGCAATCAATCAAGTCTTAATGTTGATACCTTTGTCATCACCAAAATCTCCTTTGTTCCATGCTTGCTATTGGTCTGATTCTAATGTACAACCTATACTCAAACTCGTTGAGTACATGTATATTATCAAATAAAGAGGAACAGAGATGACTGGAATATCTTGGAACTTTATATTTGTAAACCCAGATTTTGAAAATGTTTAGTATGATTAATATATTTTATGCATACAGGAAGAATCTTCCCTATCTGCATTTTACTTGCATATTTGGTTGTATGTTGCTGTCTAGTATTCTCATCCAAAGTAGACTAGTATCTATATTCTTTAATGTTTATTTGAACATTTTACCATATACTCAATGTTGGAGTTATTAGCAATTTGGCGTTGGTACGGTGATTTCTATTAGCTCTGCATCCCGAGCTCTTGGCTTCTGTAGTAAGTGTGACTCATTCTCTATGTCAGTGCCTTGTGCTACCCAAAACTTCAATTTGGCTCATATGACCTGTATTTAGTGCCAATGAATGGTATGACTGAAATTTGGTATAATAAAAGCTTAAATGACCTTTGTTGAGTAATAATTTCGAACACATTGACGTTATCCTGTAAATGGTGATGTGAAGGATTATTCTACCTGCAACAGAAGGTTCCTGAAATACCAGGGTAGGGAAATTTAGATTTATTGGCCATTTACATCCTTATGTTACCAGTTTGCCTCTTTATTAGTCTACAGCAAATGGAAGGAGTCCTCCAACTCTATTGTTTTTCAGGAATCAATATATGGTCCAGGCAGCGGTAAGTTTTTGACTTGGTTCCTCTGCTATAAAAGACATGGCAACAGCACATGAATCATCCTACTTGTTTATTTTTCATCAACAGAACTGCATTGAGATTTAACTATACTGCTATGAGTACAAGGGATCTATATGGTACACTGTTATGTATGCCTTCTAGCACCAACATCTCAGCTAACAAGATGATACATATCTTATGAGCGAAGTGCGGATGAATCTCCTGCCAATGATGAGAAGGCTCCGGAAGCGCAATGCTCTTTTGGACTTGTGTGTTATGCTTGCTAACAACTTCATCAATTGTGCAGAAAATCATGTATATACTATTTTCTTGCTGGGAAGAAAAAAATAACTGTCTCCTATAAGATTGATCTGCTTATAGCTGATTTGCTAGTAGAATATACATGAATATGCTTGTTGAACCGACAAAGAGCAGTAATTGTTGAGATGTGGTGGTGGCTGCCATATTAGGGCTTCCCATTGGTTCTCCTCCGAAACCTGACCCTCCTAAAGGATTCCCGGAAAGTAGGGGACTCGGTGGACTCATCATGCTTGGTGGTGTCTGCATCCCTGATGAGTCCGGTGGTGTCTGCATGCTTGGGGTTGGAGTTGAAGGTGATGATGTGCTGTAGTAGTAATGAGAACAAGTGTTTTTTAAGTTTCTGATTCGACATGAGAAAATCAAAGTTGAAGGTGGTATATGAATGCTTACCTTGATGATCCTTTCGATGGGTACTGACAACTTCCTGAGCCTGCAACAGCAAAGGAAAGATTTGTATGTCATATGTTATATCACAGTTAGATAAGTCAATTCATAAGGTAACTTCATTCTTATTGCTATTCTTCGAACATTGTTGTTCAAATGATTGGGATTTAGAATGCAGTTCTTGTTTCCAAGTTCACTTCTCGAAAATTTGTCTCAATAATGCGGAAATCATTCTTGTTACAAGTTCCAACCAGTCAGATTAACATGTGGTAATTACCAAATTGGGACTTCGAGTCCAAACAAAAGCAAGGATTGGTAATGTTTTTTTTCAGAATTTCAATTAGTTTGTCCTATAATTTGCTCTATTTTAATGCATATTCCTAAATGATTACTCTGAAAGTTGGCAAATGCTGAGATTAATTAAAAAAGGAAAAAAAAAAAATGTTCTTACTTGGATCTGTGTTGACAAGTTGGGCCGCTCCTCCGAAAACACAGCTGGTAGGAGAAGGGTTCTTCTGGTAATAATCATTGAAAGCATAAGATGCATGGTCACGCATGGTGTTTGGATTATAACACTTTCCTCCTTGGTTAATCGCAGAGCAGTCTGCTCCTCCATAGCCACAGGCATAGTCCAGAGCTACTTGTAAAGCCTTATCTGAAGCACCTGGGTTTGCCACACACCAAGATCCCCCTGATGATGAAGTCGGGCTGGTAGGCGAGCCTGTGGTTGGTGGGCCCATGGTCGGAGTGGTGGGCTGACCCATAGATGGAGTGGTGGGCTGGCCCATGGATGGAGTGGTGGGTTGGCCCATGGACGGATCAGTTGGTGAGCCCATGGACGGAGTAGTCGGTGAGCCCATGGTGGGATCAGCGGGTGACCCCATTGACGGAGTAGTTGGTGAACCCATGGTGGGATCAGTTGGTGAGCCCATGGTGGGATCTGTGGGTGAGCCCATGGTCGGGGAGGGATTTACCGTTGGAACATCCATTGGACCTATTGGAACATCAGTCGGGTAAGTGTCATGTATCATGGTTGTGGTAGGATAAGTGTTATGCATCTTCATCCTGGTGGCTTCTGATGATGAGAAGATCCTTTGGTCTTCTAGATTGTCATATCTCTGTGTTTGCTTGATTTCTTCAGCACTTGACCCTGAAAATATTCAAAACCCATTCTGAGTTATTAACAAAATTTTATTCTTCTGCAATGTTACAGAAGGGGGACAATTATTTGGAGAACAAATGATTGTCTTGAAGTAAATTTTCGTGTATTGCCAGTATTGTTAGAAGCTTTTTCTTGCAGTTTTTGATACAGAACTTAACTAGCCTTTCAAGAAGACAGTCGCTGTCGCAAGTTACTTTTCCATGTATTCGAACATATTACAGGACACTATAAGAAAAAACAGAACAATCAAGCTATTTACAAGCGAGTTTGTTTGTGGATTACTAAAAAAGATGTAATCAAACCATGTCCTAGATTTTTTTTGTTTGTCTCCCTACATGTTTACTCTAAAAATGGCGAAAACTTGGGAAAAATCTTTCTCCTAGAATCAGTTTATTTCCTTCTACAAATATCAAAGTTAAGAACATATAAAAAGAATCAAAAAAATTCAAAATCCATACTAAAAGTTTCATGCCAGAAAGAACAACCCAACAAATAGCAAAGTTTGTAATTATTGTGAGATCATGTATATGAATCACCTGAACTGATGATTAGCAAAAGGAGAACTGGAACGCAACAATGAAGCTGTACACCCATCTTCCTCGGCTTCTCTGTACCGTCTTTGTAGCAAGTATTTGCGGTTCTGGGCCTGTTAAGTTGTTAGAAGTATGATGGGTAACGAGTAGCAGCAGCAGCTGAGGCTTGTGAAATAAGGGGACCCTGGGTGGTTTCTCTGCAAAGAGGAGATTGTCATAGTTGGTTTCATTTATTATAAATGTTTCAGAGGGAATTTTTGAGAATCAAATGCTTTTCCTGGCTGAAAAGAGAGAGAAAGGAGAGAGGAAAGGAATATGAGCAAACTTGAAAGAGGAGGCAATTGTATAGTTGAAATTCACAAGCAAGTTCAGGTGGACAAAAAGATAGGAAAAGGCTGTGTGGAATAAAAAGATGGAAAAGATTGATCTGTTTGGGATTTGAATCTTGTTTTTCTGGGGATTGAGGTGGGGGTTTTGGAACAATGTTTCAATATTACTATATTATCTGCTCTTCTTTTAACTAGTTATAATATAAAATGATATGTCGTAGATTCTGTCAATGTCAGTTATATTGACAGAAAGTAAGAGATAATCTTAGGAACAATCAACTTGTTATGGCACAAGTGCATAATCAAACAATAATTAGTGTATATTACCACCGTTCAAATTGGAGTTCCACTAACATAAATTTTTTTAATACTGACACAAAATTTGAGAAAATACTCCTCTATCCAAAAAAAAAACAAAAATAAATAAATAACAATAATTGTGTTTATTTTGAACAACTGAGATCTAATAAGAAATAAACCACTAGTTGGGTGTCTAATCATCAGTTTAAATTTTAGTTGAGTTGGTTTCTTTATACGATCACACAACTAATTACAGTCACTGCAAGTAACAAATGAGCTTTGTGATCAACAAACTTAAGATTGATGTTTTAGCTCCTCTTTCAACTTTTTCTAACTTTTCTTCTGCTCATCTTTGTACTGTTTCATGGTACTAAACCAAAAGGTACATATGTGTTTGAACAGTGTTCTGGGGGGAGGTGGGTAAAAGCATTGTGATGAGCATTTTAGGTGAAGAATGCCAAGTTGTACAAAATAGCTGCTTTGTTTATGGTTGCTTTATGAGTATCAATACTAAATGTCTAAAGTGACAAAACATCTCTTTTTCCCTGTAGAGTATACAAGAGATTCTACTTCCCTTAAAATAGATAAAAACTTCTTTTTTGCTTACCAATTTTCATTGGATGGTCATGGCACCTAAGAATGATATACATCTGTTCTGTAGATTCTGATTTGGGTGATTAACAGATTATGTAAATGTAAGACCGTAAACAAGTCAAGCCAAACAGAGTGTCATCGTGCTCGTACTTGGATGCTCGTGGTCGGCTTGTTTACTATCAAGTGAGATTTAACCGAGTATGTTCGCGAGCTGCTCACAAGTGCATCAGCTCGTTTAAAGCCCTATGTGAATGCAATTGAACTTTTAATGTAACTGGGTTTNGGAGCATGTAATGGCGTTGGCCATGTTTCGATCCCACCATTGACGACACCTGGAGAGAATATATTGCAACATTACCTTTAACAACTAACAAGTTGAGTAAAAACGATTAATACATCTGCCAAAAAGAATCCAGCTGAATTGCAGTATGATTCTATGAAACGAACGGTCACATAACTAAGATTCAAATCACTTGCACATGCTTCTATATCAGTACAAGCAGTAGCAATACAATCAAAGCGTATACTCTCACCCAATTTATAATTTACAGGTTCAATCAGTTTCACAAGGTTAAAAGAGAGCACCTTTTGATACAATATTTATCACCCACAAATAGCAGAATTTCCTCTATTCTACATCAAGTTCTTGGACATTCATGGTTTCCTTCTTGTTAGCCAACTCTTTCTCTCTCCAAACTGCATGCACTTCATCAGTTCTGAATCGCTGAGTAAACGTTGATTCTTCCAATGGGGTTGACATTCCATGGGCATAAGCAAGAAGACCAGTGTACGCAATCATGGCCCCATTGTCAATGCAGTACCTGTCATCCGTAGCGAATAATCGTCCACCTCTTTCTGAGCACATCGTTCTCATCATCTCTTGTAACCGTTCATTGCAACCCACACCCCCGACAATGAGAACATCTTTTGTGTCACAATGTGCCATGGCTCGTTCCGTTATTTCCACAAGCATAGCAAACAGAGTTTCCTAGTAACAATATCACATATCATAACCAATCCAAAGACACTCTTAATTTATTTTATTTACATAATGTGGGTATCCATGCTTTGCTTCACGAATCCCACAAAACCTGAAGTTAACAGTCAAGAAAACTTCCAATATTCCTAAAGGGGCTCGAGCTAGGGACCTATGGAATATATCTCAAAGCTCTTATCAATTGAGCTAGCCCACTCAAGGTTTCAATCTAATTTACCTGTTTTTTTCCCTCTTGGATTACTGATTTCAAGTACATGTTTACAGCTACATTGAGACCAAAAAATAAAATAAAGAAAAGAGTACTTACTTGCAACGAGTAGCATAAGTCTGCGGGTGTGCACTCATTGTTTTTGAGCTGCTCCTCAGCAGTTGTTTCAATGTAGCTCAATATGCCACTAAATGAAACATCCATGCCCTTGACAGCATATGGAAGATCTATGAACTTCTCCCCTTTCTTAGCAAGCTGGTGATGAACAAAAGTCAATAACATATTCACAACCCGAGAAACAAAACAGAGAGCAGTAAGCCGTTTTAGAACTTGAAGCAGGGCCGGCCCTGGGGGTAGGCCAGGGTGGTCGACCGCCCAGGGCCCAAGTCGGAAGAGGGCCCAAAAAAATTAAAAAAAATTGCTGTAAGTATTATCGCTGGTAGAGAGAATAAATATATTATCTTGTAATTATCATTAAGATCTTGCAATTAGTTAGGTTGGTAAGGGAGGAAATTACTAGCCATTAGGTCTATGGTTCAAATCCTAGTTGGTACTTGATACATATTTTTGTTGATTTTTTTTTTTTTTAAATTCTCTTTAGGGGCCCTTATGTTTATTTCGCCCTAGGGCCCACAAAAGGTCAGGAACGGCCCTGACTTGAAGCAATCAAAAAGATGAAAAAGTGATCATAAGAGATTTGAGTTTTGATTTTCGAAACATTCAAAGTGAAAGACACTATCAAACAGCAAACGCATTCACAAGGATCAAGCAAAATCCAAGACTGACATTAACGAAATCACAATACTTTTGCTCCAAATACACTAACATCATCACCTCAAGATCCTAATGATCCACATCATATCCTATCCCTAAACTTTTTTTTTTTTTTTTTTTTTTTTTGGGACAGCGAAGAATTTTTTTATTAGGTAGGCAACTAATTGCCCTGATCAACAAACAAAATCCTGAGGTCCCAAAAAGACCCTTACATCATAGCCAAAGATACAAGTCATTTGGACGGTTTACTCCCTTTTAGCTAACTGATCTGCTTCCCCATTTTTTCCTAAACTAGTTAAGACATAAAGAGATAATTATGAACAGTACATTGCAAACAGAGCTGACTTTTTGCCAAAAGAGCAAATTATCCATAAAACTTGAATGGGAACATCTTCTGGGCATA
>BSSO01006359.1:0-12042 GCA_030267885.1 Mesembryanthemum crystallinum
TTGATTAACCTTCAAACATCCAAATAAACATCTTGCAACACATCAGTAAAATTAAGCTCATTTGTTTGTTATCATCAAAACCAACAGCTCAACAGTCACCATCTTCAAGGGTTTGAAACCTAGCTATGAAAAATCTTTCATCATGCAAAACCAATTTCGATTTTGCAATCATATTCCACAAGTTCTCTACGTATTTTTCCAGATAACCAAAGCGGACACATTACCAACAATGTGAAAGACAATCACATTTTTCCATTTCAAATGATTTAGTTCGAGTTGAAATTTATGTAGCTCAACTATTTTCTTGCATTCCCTAATCGAGGGGGTAATGAAGTTCAAAGACATATCATGAGCTATGGTGCAATTGTTAGTAAATAACCCAGACCAGGGTTCATCCGGTAAGGGTGGCAATGGAGCAGGACCAAGAGCAACCAGTTGTGGCTATTCCAACTGAGCATTCAAAGAGAATTTAAGTTGCGAGCTACGTTTCTTATCACTGCTAGAGCTTCAAATTGAATGCCCACACTCAAGGAGATACCTATTAGCTGCGTAGGGTTCGATGTATGTCAGTGGACTTGCATTGCAGCCACCAAAGAACCACCATTTGCCTCCTCAGAATCAATCGAAGTAGAACCACAAGATACAGAGCTGCCAATCTTAATTATTGGGGTGCCACGCCCATGGCCACCCTATTGTCTCTTGCCCTTCGACTCATCTAGCCACCAGAGAGCACGTCAGCAAATGCGAGCGTAACATGTGTCGATATTGTTTAGAGAGAGAGAGAAAGATCACTTTACCCAATGCTGGGAATACTATTTCATTATTGCTAACTATATTGAATGTTATGTATTTGCATGTGTCTAAAGCTATTTTCATATTTTAATAAGTAAACTCATGTTTAAAATCTCTCTGAATTATTTAGAAATCACTATATAAATTGTCATTAATGAAACTTCAAATTAAATAAGATAACCAAAAAAAAAAAAAAAAATTTGACACCGGTGCATTGCATGGGGTCCTCAACTAGTCTGTATCTAAAGTTGGATTTTGTGTAATGTAGGGAGCAAATGTTGCATGCCACGTAGAGGGATCAAACAAATCATACTTCTATTGGCCCAGTTGCAAAATGGACTAAAAAAACTATAACTTAGACCCATTTTGCCAAAGAAGTTGTGGTCTTGAATTAGATTTGGAAACTAAATACTTGCAACTCAGCCTCACCCGAACTGGCCCTAACTTGGATGTTTTATCTAATGCAAAAATGTTTCTTGTCAATTTGATATTCATGAAAGAATGTATATTATCAACTTATTTTTCATAATAGTTGGTAAGGGAACAACCGACATGTCTGTCATCTTTTCAAAAATCACACACGTACCGTTGTATCGTGTTTGGGGATAGTGAGAAATTCAATCCCATTAGTCTCCATCTCAAGACAAATGTCCCATTTAGTTGAAATGAAGTGTTCTAGAATATTTTTATTCTCTAAATTTATTCAATATAGATGTTTGGCTATCTAATTGATATATTTTCTTTCTGAACTAACAGCTTTCTATCGGTTTACACAACAAAGACTTGGAACTTGTAAACCTGTTTTGACAACAACATGTGTGAGTGAATATTACTATTGTATAGCACACGATTTATTAACTTTATTTGACATCATTTCTTGTTTTGTAGTAACTTCATGCTTTCTTTGAACCAGGTTATATTTATATTTATTTTGATAGGCATTATTTCAGTTCCCGTCGGACTTCTTACTCTTCGTGCTTCTGAGAGCGTAAGCCTTTTATGTGGCCATCCTTGGTTGTTATTAGTTGTACTTTCAATTTCAATTGAACATAACTATTGATGATGAATATATTCAAAAACTTAGTTATGACATATAAATGAGATTGAGTTAGATTTTTCAAAATTCTCACACAAATTACAGTTTATGGAGGAAACTTAACTATATCTATAAGAGTTGTTGTAAAGATTATATTATAGGGGCGTCAATCTCATACATATGATCAATGACATTCTAACCAATTTTGTTATGGAGCATACATGTTTTAATCGTTCACTGGGAAAAGAATTTAGAGATCTCTTTAGTTATTTGTTCTATCTTTCTTTTCTCATTTCTTTGTTTTTCTTTTGTTTTATGGTTGCGCTCTTTCAATCGATCTAGCTGATTCCAAAACTTTTTTTTTCATGTGCAACTGTTTTCATAGGTGGTTGAAATTGTGGATCAGTATCATATAGCATGCATACCAGATTCTAATAGAAGCAATAAGCTTGGATATATCAAAGATGACTCAATTTCAAAAAACTGTACACGATATTTGAAGGTGACATTTATATTTTCCTTATCAAACGTTTTTAAGGGGATATTACTGATTGCTAACCATGTAAAAATTCTCTCTAGTTAACTAAGTTCATCTAGTTTCCATCATTTTAGAAGTATACATTGACTTTGTTGCCTTACATGACCTCTTAATATTATAAAGTGTAGTAAAATTGTTCCATCTTCTTGTACAAATTGTATTGCTAAAAGTATACTATCATTAAGTATGCTATTTTTTCAATGGTAAAATTTGTTTAGATCAACAAAAAGAAGATGCCTTTGAAATTTCATCACTCTTCTTTATGATGTCTATTTATACCATTATACTATAAAAAGTAGTCATCTAATATTATGATTGACTATATTTCAGAGTCCTTACTTTCTACATGGATCGAAGTGCAGTATAATGTATTGCCTGATGTTGAGTTGCAGCTCTTATGACCTATTATATCACTGCTCATACTGAGGAATTTCGAATTGCAATTTGTCTAGCAGGTTCCGAAACGTATGAAAGCCCCTATTTACGTTTATTATCAACTTGATGGATTCTACCAAAACCACCGCAGGTAAACTTCTTACTTTCCACAACTTTCTCATAATACTTCACTTTGTTGCTTCTAGAAAAGTTGCCTTAACTTGGGTTTGTAATGTTGGCCATGAATTGAAAAGATGTTGTGTTCTTTTTATGTGTGTGTTTGAAAATACCCTATTGTGTACACTCTCTCTCTCTCTCTCTCTCTCTCTATATATATATATATATGATCATGTGCCATTTCACACTACCATCCTTATTTTATGATACTTGCAACAATTATTAACCATGAACTTAATATTATAATATAACGATTCATGTTAAGGTATATTGAACGTGTTAAATCTTTTGCGTGTTTATCTTAAGGGAAATTCCAGTTGGTGCCCCTGGGTTATTGGCTTTTCCAATTGGTGCCCAAAGTTCTTTTTGAAATTCAAATGGTACCCTATAACTTTGTAATTGTCCAATCCATGACATTACGCATGGTTTTCCGTCTAAATTTACTGTTAGTTAGGACACGTGAGTTTAATGTGAGTTTAAATATAATATTAAATAAGAATTAAGCCCCTAAATTTACCTCCAAAAGCAACCTTTTGGCTTTAAACTTTTAGACTTTATCCTTAAATTGAGCTTAAAAAGCTGCATTTGGAGGCAAATTTAAGGGTTAGATTTTTTTTAAACATTGAATTAAACCTCGGATTACACTCACATGACCAAACTACTGAAAAATTTAGACAGTAAACCATAAATAATTGGACAAGTGAAAAGTTCAAAGTTACCATTGGAATTTCATAAAAAACTTTGGTCACCAATTGGAAAAGCCAATAACACAGGGGTACCAATTGAAATTTCCCTTATTTTAACTATGTTTGACAATTTGTACACAAAAGTATACTTTCAATGTTTGTTTTTTGCTCTTTCTCGAAGCAACATTATTGCTTTGTTCGATCGTTTAACTAATAACCAATTAGAAAATTTTCATTTTGGGTACCCGACGTTAGGCCTTATTGCATTTTGGGTACCCGCCTTTTCAATAATCTCATTTTGGGTACCCGCCTTTTCAATAATCTCATTTTGGGTACCTGTAAAATTAAAAATTATCTCATTTTGGGTCATTTGACTGATGGTAATGTGTCATTAAGCAAAAAAAATCTTGAAAAAATCCCAAAATTTTTCCAAAAGTTACAAAAAAAAATCCCCAAAAATATTAAGTATTATCTGCAGTTATTGGGATTTTTCTAAAGTTTTTGGGGATTTTTTCAAGAATTTTTTTCTTAGTAACACGTCAGCATTTAACAGAAATTTTAACACTGTCAGTCAAATGACCCAGAATGAGACACCTTTTAAGTTTACAGGTACCCAAAATGAGATTATTGAAGATACGGGTACCCAAAATGCAATTAGGCCTAACGTTGGGTACCCAAAATGAAATTTTTCCTAACCAATAAAGATTAAAAAATATTGTTGCTAAATATGAAAAATAGTAAAAGGAAAAATCCTAACAAATTGGGATACCTTTGTAATACTCTAAAAGAAAACCTAACTCCATTTGAAAGGACCAATATATAAAAATAACACTGTTTACATATATTTGTTCTTGCGTCTTCATACAACATTCCATTATTTTAGGTACGTTAAGAGCCGAAGCGACAAACAACTTCTTCATGGGCTTGCATATAGTCACACGAGTACGTGCAAGCCCGAGGAATATAGCAATGGAAAGCCTATTGTTCCTTGTGGGTTGATTGCGTGGAGTTTGTTTAATGATACATATGCCTTTAGTAGTACTCGTGGAAAAATGAAATTGAATGTCAATAGGAAAGATATTGCTTGGAAAAGTGACCGAGAGCACAAATTTGGGAAGCATGTATATCCTCACAATTTTCAAAATGGGACACTTATTGGTGGAGGAAAGCTAGATCCCCATATTCCGGTAAGTATTCATATTGCTTCTATTTGTAAAGAGGTGAGTCCAATCTTTTTAATTTATTACATGCCATTTGCAAATTATGATATTAGTTTGTGTTTCAGTTTCTTTGTTCATGACAACAAGAGATAAGCTCTTCATCATTGATTATACTTGGAGTACATCTGATACCTTTATATGAAAACAAAACTAAATTTTAGAAAGTTATTTAACTCTCGTTTATGATTCTTTAAACACAACTACTTTTGATCATATTTTATCTCTAAATGGTAACTTAATTTAACTTTATATGTCCATTTTCCCTTATATTCTTATTTTTAAAATTTTGCACCAATTTTACCTAATTTGTAATTCAATTTTCATAAATAAAAATTTACCCTCCATTCCTCTTACTTCCCTTCTTCACCGGCACCATAACCGCTGCACTAATGACTCCAGAATAACCAACACCCCTCAATTACCTAAAATAAGATATTTTTATTTTATGTTTGATTGGGTAGATGAGAGAATAATTTTAACCATAAAACCAACCAATTATAACCACATTACAAGAATAAGAGGAGAGAGGATTATCTTATAGGAGGGACCTCATAATCACTGTCTCATAGTGGTTGTAAATAGTCCCTACACAAGTGGGAGGAGGGGGGGAAGGATATATTTTTATATCAGCAACAATATTATCATAAGGCTAGTAACTTTATTTTTTATTTCACTTTCTTACATCTTCAGGTGGTGGTCTGGTCATGTAAACTCGAAAGTACATCTCACATCATTTATTGCTATCCAAGTATGGTATATCAATGCAGCCAAATAGTTCATAATCTTTTTCTTTTCTCCTCTTCCCTTCTGTTCTCTCTCAATTTCCTTAAATACTACCATAACTCTTAATGGAATTTTTTTTTGCCAATCTCATATAATTCTAACTCAATCACTCTCAACCCTTTGCGTCAATGTAATGAGATGAAAGATATGATGTTAAAAAGGGAGGGTTAGTGATTATGGTGGTGGAGAGAGTGAAGGTGGTGGTTAGGATGATTGGAGGGAGAAAGAAAGGAATGAAAAGAGGAATGCTAATATATATTATATATATATATATATATATATATATATTATATATATATATATATATATATATGAACTTAAAAAATTCTACAAATATTACTTCTTCTTTCTCTTTTCTTTTTTTTTATTAGAAAAGACAATCTTTTACTCCATCTTCCAAAAGGATGCCAATGTGTAAAATAAACTAAGACATATACAACAACGAAATGAACTTGTTTTGTTTATGTGAATATTACAAACTAATAAGAGAAATATATAAGACTAATATTGTTTCAAGTCACGTTGAATAACTGTCTCTTTAAGACGTTATTTGCACCCCACTAGTAGTATGCAAAGTGGTTACAACAATTTGCCTCTAGGATACAATGAAGCACACCTTTAGGATGCTTTGCATGTACACCCTCACCCTTAGCCTCCATATGATTAACACTTAATAATAAGAAAGTGTATTTGCAGAATACACATTTTATTTGAAGAAGAAAATCAAAATTTTGAGTTTTTACCCACACCAAAAGCATGGGGTAATGATGGTTATGAATAGAAGAAGTATTAGAAATGAAGGGTAGATATTAGATGGTTAAAATATGATTAATCAATCAGTTATCCATAATGATTGATATAATCGACAAGTATGTTATCCACATAAGAGAAACACATAGGCTTTATACGTCAAAATGTAGTTTTCCAATTCACACGGCTCGGCCATATGTCTGGGTAGATTCTCCGTAGTCAATTTTTCTAGTCCACATGGCCCCATACATATTCACACGGCCGCGTGTCTGTGCATATTCACCGATTTCATTCTAATCCATTTCACATGGACTCGTGTGGATTCACAAGGCCCAGTCATGTGTCTAGACAAAATTACAGAAATCATTAATTCTCTTTACCACCACTCTTGCCACTTCACATGTGTTTTCATCCACATGTATATAACACAAAATTTAACTACTCATCAAACCTTTCTACATGAAAATACCCCAGGCCAATACAATGTGGCGCCCCCATGATAAAGAAATATAAAGAAGGCACAAAATATGTGGTACCATTAGAGTTTCTACACCACCATGTTAATCAGTACAAAATACAAACAAATCCAAGGCTATATAGCAGCAAACACATCACATGCCTAGGATATTTTTTCATTATCTACATAGTTGTACAACATAACAAAAATAAAATAAAATGCATGACTACGCTTTTGGTACTTGAATAGCATGTTATTTCTTTCACCCTAGATATGATATATGATAGCATACAAATTATCTCTGCATGGTCTTTGCTTATGTTGCTTGCCCCTGATATACCTCATGTACCACTCCAGCCATACATGAGCTTCATTGGTCTTTTATAATATATACCCAACTAAATCGAAAGAGTTGATGGCAAACAATATGAGAAAATGGAGTATCAAAGAACATATGGTGGTGAGATTCATATTATCTTTGATATAACGCACTAGGTGGAGACACAAGAGGGGGAGGGGATTGAGTCGACCAATTTTTCCTATTTTTGCAAACTGTTGAAGAGAACCAGTGTAAGGACCAGTGTTCCCTTTCAGGGCAGAGATTAAAGTGAAAAGTATTATGTAAAGAACAATGAAAACATGTTTTTAGAGTGGAAAACCATCCAAGGCTCAATTCGATGCAAAAACCATTACTCACACCTTTGTGGGATTTCACAACTACTCGTTGTATAATTCGAACCAAAGACTTGTACAAAGTTTACTACTTAACTAAGTACATAACCCACAACAAAATCATGTAGCCGACTAACTCACAAGCCACCTCTAGCTTTGAGGTCTCTACTGCCAACTACCTCAAGCTTGCAACAACCACATTGCACAACACACTCATGTTGTCAACTAACTCACATGCTAGCTCTACCTTTGAACTCTCAACTACAAGCTAACTCTTAAGACCTTAGCATACAACTTTAAGAATGCATCTAATAAAGGGATAAAGGTTTACAATAAAGATCTAAGCACCATGATTCTCAACAGACAGGGTACAATAGAAGGAACAGCGTAAACAGTGGGTTGCAAATAGAAACGTGAAGGAGGCTTTAAAATCTTTTTCCAAAGAAACTTAGTGTTTGCACTACTTAAGAAAACTCAGTTGCATCTATTCCTTTAAATGGAGAGAATTTGAGAGGACAAAGAGGAAAACAAGGAAAGGGCAAAGTACAATCTAATATTTGAAATATTATTCACCATACCTTTCTTACACACAATTGTGGTGGTAGGTGAGGCAAGATGTTGGCTTAGCCCAAATTCAGAATATCAAAGAAGATCTTAAGGCTTGAGGGTCTAAGTGAGCTTCCTCAAAGCAAGGTTGGTAAAGTCTTCTTGACAAGACATTGAAAAGTAATCATTACTTTGACTTTAAAGCCCAAAAGTTATTTTGCTTTTCCTCAAATAAATTGCAATTGATTCTCTTTGCATTTAAACCACAAAAATCATTTCAAAAATGCTTTTAGAAAATTCTTTTACGTGGCAACCTATCAGGTGGAGGGAACACTGTTTCTGGCAGTGTTCCTTCTAACATGTAATGTTTACAACTTAATGTTTGTCCCCTCTCTAATTGTTCCAATACATAAGGCACGAATCAATGGTACATATATACATGAGAACTATGAAGCCAAAACCCTTGTCTTCACTTGTTGATTTTCAAGCTTCTTGGTTCCTCAACATTAAGCTGTCCATATGATGTGAATGAATAAATAAAAGCGAAAATAAAACCTTATGTCATATAAAAAAGAATGGACACAAGGGAGCGCAAAGTCTTGTCACCAAGAACAGACTAAAGGGTTCAGGAATCACACAGAAACTCTGGAGGCTTAATAGAATCACCAAGAAACTAAGTAAAATTCAAGAGGATAATCTCAATTTAATTCATTCTAGTCTATATTTTTATAATAATGAATGAGGGGGCCTTTACATAGGCAATTACATAGCTTGAGATGGATATTCCTAATCCTAATTGGATTATCATAACTAGTAATAAACTAGACTAAGTAATCAACTTCCTTAGATTGGGGAACAATCTACCCACTTTAAGGAAACTAATTAAACTAGGAAATAACAAACTCTCCTAAAAATAAGGAAACAAGTTACAAAATAACAAACATTCCTAAAAAAAATAGGAAACTTGGTCTTCACTCCATTGAAACGGCATGGGACAAAGTGGACATGGGCTTCTAGAGATGAACCGAGCAAGGGGGGCATGGGCCGCAGCGCACGGGCTAGCACGGGCCGTGCATGGTGTGTAAGCTTGGGCCAAAGCTTTGCTTGTATTGTTCCTTGATCCTTACTTCTAATTAATCTAACTAAGCAAACTAAAGCTATGACTTTATAATTTAGCCTTTACGTTATTCCTAATAACATGAAATTAAATGAAAGCAATAAAGATAAATAATGGGTTTTAAGACCCATTAATCCTCATTAGTGACCATGTGATTAAATTAACAAATAGACTCATAGTTGGGCCACCCAAATAATACGTGGAGCTCTTGGATTGGTCTTCATGAATCAAAATTAATGCCCCGCATCACCAGAACTTTGATGTTCATTACATCATGGCAGTGAGAATTAGGAGGCCGAAATTCTTGATATTCATTTGTGGGTTTTCAAGCTTCCTTGGTTCTTCATCATCTAGCTACTCATACCTTGACGTTCATCATTTATAGCACTACACATGTGAGATTTTCAACAACATTAAACACAAGTGTGCATAAGCCCATTTCCTTTATCAATCATCAAAACATGTGGCAAAAGTGACACTTTCAACAACATTAAGCGATTGTTTGCAAAGAAAACATTTGTTAACCACTGGTGGATCCAGGTTTTATATATTGTGTATGCACACATAAAAATGATAACACATTAAAAATTTGACAAAAATAAAAATACATTA
The DNA here is from genome assembly GCA_030267885.1 of Mesembryanthemum crystallinum. Taxonomy (NCBI): domain Eukaryota; kingdom Viridiplantae; phylum Streptophyta; class Magnoliopsida; order Caryophyllales; family Aizoaceae; genus Mesembryanthemum; species Mesembryanthemum crystallinum. The sequence goes on from BSSO01006359.1 coordinate 9,762, forward strand.
TCTATAATAATATAATTAAACATTATAACTATTCTCAATGGTTCAACATACATTGGAAGAATTTAAAATATCGTTATTGGTAATTTTTAAAAACATGGCAAAGCAATCATTCAACTATTGATTGCCTGTACTATTCCGCAACCCCCAAATGACCAGATTAACATTAAAAATGACCCCCTAGTGACAATTTGGCATTAAAAAATACTCTGGCGACATGTAAGTCATAGAAGTGTACTCCAGCAACCAATTTGGCCTTAAAAAAAGTTAAAATTGGTCAAGTGAGCACTTTTTTATGCCGAAGATGAAATATTTGATTATTTTATTAATTTTCTAATCATTTTCTTGTTTTTCCTAATTTCTTACCATTTTCAAAAAACACTTAGTGAAATTAAATTATAAGAAATATATAGTGTCTTTTATGAAATTGTAGGAAATTAGAAACAATAAGAAAATGATTAAAAAATTAATAAAATAATCGAAGATTCCATATCCGGCTTAAAAAAGGACCCACTTGACTAGTTTTAAAATTTTTTAAGCCAAATTGGTTGCCGGAGTACAGTTTTATGACTTACATGTCGCCGGAGTGTTTTGTAATACCAAATTGTCCTAGTGGGTCATTTTTAAGGCCAATATGGTCATTTGGGGATTCCGCAACTTATTATTCATATAGTTTATCTGAGAAGCTATTTCTACATGAGATGTTGTCACAGGAAGAATCAAGACTAACTTTATAAGCAAATATACTAGGCGATAAGTTTCATGTTTCTTTACTTCAACAAGCTTCATGGGCAATTTCTCAAACATCTCTTCGCATATCATGTATGAAATTGTCAATTTCATCATAAATTTGTAGCAAGTCAACACTTGTGAACTCATCAAAGTAAAGTTAGGCAAGTCTCAATAATTTTGACTTATCAAAATCAAAAAATGCATCAACAAGACTTAAGCAACTCGTACGAAAAAGTAACTCCATACTTACTTCATCAAATCAATTGTCGAGCTCCTAAAGTTGTAGATGAATAATTGTCACAAACAACCTCAACCCAAAAATGAAGAAGGTTTGTAGTATGTTGCTTACCACACTTATTTCTTCTTCAAGGAACATGTACGTCATCCATATCAAGAACTTCAATACCATCATTGCCACAAAAAGAAATAATATAGCTGAAGAAAGATTCTCGTCCATTTTTTCTCAATTTTTTGCAAGCATTCCACAGCCATATCCCGACTCAAATCTTCCCCCTTTACAACTCCATTTTTGACTAGTTCAAAATCAATTACAGCAGCATTGTCTTGTCCTTAACTGGGGTGGCACCGTCTACCTTGACCGGTTTAAGATAAGGAAGATAATGCACAAATCACCTTCTTTCATTCTTCTCTATTTCTTTCTCTCATCTTTATCACCTCTTATATTTATATTTTTTTTTTTCTCTCCTAAATACCTTTATTGTATTATTTAGGTCAAATTTTAATATCATAAGTTGCTAGTGGATTTGAATTTTGGTTAGTTTATTTTTCCTCCATATTTTTAGTCGAATTTATACTTTTTTTTTTTTTTTTGGGGGGGGGGGGGGGGCTTGATATCAAGAAATTCCATATGATCTCATTGGATTTAAACCAAAAATGTAAGAAAATTTTGTTGCAAAATGAGTTTCTTCATCATTAATCAATGTTGCATTTGAGGAGTTTGTTTCTCTTTGTTTCAATTGGTCTATGAGTTTGGATTTATTGGTGAAATTGTTGAACACGAGTTAGTAATTCAAGGAGGTTGTGGGTGTTGAGAGATAAGAGAAAGAGGAAGAGGAAGATAGGGAGTGGGCAGGGATGAAGCTAGAACTTCATCGTTAGGGGGGCCAAATTTTTTGGACCAAAATTTACCTATTTTTACGTTTACTTTCAATACTAGCAAGAAAATTACGTATTTTGTCTCAAAAATGATTTTTTCATCACCTTTACTAGTAGCTCTATAGCATTAAAAAAACATAACTATTGTTAGTTTATTCCATTTCCTTTGTAATCATGCCGAAAACAAGTGAAAATTCATGTTGGAACTGCTGGAGTAATATACAAATATATCTAAAAAGATATACTCCCTCCATTCCATAATTAGCCTTCATAAAGTGGAGTGGCACAAGATTTTAGGAGAGTGTGTTTAGACTTTGATTTGCCCTTGTGATTGGAGAGAGTATATTTTTTAGTGTATTTGTGAGTTAGTGAAGGGCATTATTGTAGGAAAGTAGTGGGGTTTTATGGTTTTTGAAAGCTAATATTGGGACAAAGA
>BSSO01006360.1:0-12042 GCA_030267885.1 Mesembryanthemum crystallinum
GAGGCATATGAAAGGCTAGGACCGGCACTGTTCATATGGAGCCAATGAAATGCATGCAATGAAGCATGTTTGCCATAAATGCAATCAAGGAGACCACACGTGTCGTCATACCTTAGGTTGTCATACTATTGCGCAGGTGATCATACCTTTAGTGGGATCCCTCATTTCAGGTTGGAAAGATCAACTTCAAAGATAGATGCCCCCAGTTAAGTCTTCTGGCATCAAGCCCCCAGTCAATCTTCTGGCATCAAGCCCCCAGTTCAATCTTTAGGCATCAAGCCCATAGTTCAGGCACCAAAGGCTCATTATCTCTGAGTATCCTTCTAGCGAGCATTGGTTCGACCAGAGGCTCTCTTTGACCCGAGGGCACCCATGTATGCAATGGTCGATGCAGCTTTATGTCTTAACTTATGAAATTATGTGTAATCACATGTGTTCACGATATGTTCACAAACATATGCTCAAATGCATGCAAATTCTAATAACACATGTGATGTTGCAACTATTTGGACTCTCTAGATTATACGCAATGCTGACATGGTTGACGCAATTAAATGGACTCTCCAGAATGTATGCGATGCTGACATGATTGATGCAACTACTTGGACTCTCTAACTCATGTAGAAGATTTGACTCATCCTAAAGAAATGAACTATTTAGACACTAGTCACCTCAAAACCAGTTCACACAAGGGGAGAACACCACGCACAAAGCTCAACAAGTTTGAACGATCATAGGTGAAGCGACTTTAATTCTAGAACTCGACCATCTTTTTCGTTGGAAAAGCCCCCACTCAAGAGGTTTATGAGTTTTGAGTCAGCAGGTGGGGAAAGACGAAGCGCTAGCATTGGGACCAGACGTAAGACTCAAAAGAATTATTGCAAAGTCCTTAGAAACAAAGTTGCCTAACAATTTTTTTTTTTGTTTTTACACCCCTGCAATAGTAAAGATCTCACTAGCACCTCTAATGATGTTAAGGGACTTTGTGTAGCCGTACCTCGACGAGGCTTCCTACCTATCCCAAGGGGAATCTTGCCTTCGTAGTTCAGGTGGATCATGCTACAGTTATGCCCTAACTTTTGCCTAGATCATTTAGGAGTTGCACCTAGCAGGCTTGACCTAAATTTTGCCTACGCTTACAACCTAGTGGACTTTTATCTCCACGCCCTAACTTTTGTCTAGGCTTCCCTTTCGGGTTTTTAACCTAGAAGGCCTTCTCTTAATGGATCTCTATCGGCAGATTATGGGCAGATTTTCTTAGGCAAACCTTAACGAGGGCTTTAACAGGTTGTAGTGTAGGCTTGGGTTCAGGTTGTCGAGTAAGAGGAAATATGGCTCATACAAACCGAAAGGTCTATTTCCTATTTGTGCTACGACATTGATAACATTGACTACTCATGGATTTTCTAATACTCTTCTATTTTCTCACTTTTCATTTCTTGCAATTTTTTTTTCACACACTTTCATATTTTCCTTTTTCTTCATTTTTTTTGCTTTCTATTTACCTTTTCACTCTTTGTCACCTTTCTGTTCGATGCTTAATTCTTTCAAATGCTTGTCATAGCACAACTCCTAACCCAATGTAAGGTTAATGGGCTCATGAAAGGCAGGACTTCTATATAGGCTTCACGGGCTTCCAAAGAAGGGGAATTCATTACAAGGGTAATAGGGTGTCTGATGTTTGGTTTCAAAGGGCACCTCGTATCCTTGGAGCACGTATATTAGAAAATGTATGTCAAAAACCAACAAGTGAAGTCCATTTTGTGTTTTATCCTCCATTTATTTCAAGTATGTTTAACAATTTAGTTCATGTTCCAATAGAGGCATAGTGTTCTCTCTTCTATCACAGGGGTGTATTTTCATTTTCATTTTCTTATTTTTCTTATTTTTTTTTGCTACTCATTTCTTCATAGGGTAATGTAATAAGACACATGAAGTTCTCACAAAAAAAAAAAAAAAAAGGAATTTTATTCATGACGAACATTCTGTACAATATTGGAATCATGGACTCAAAAACTGTGCTAGTCCCTAAAATGAGGAAAAAGAATTTCGACTTGACCGACTTGGGGGACTAGAAGACAAGTAGAAGAAATATTCAAGATTTTACACCATCTCTTGTCTCTCATCCCTCCTGAACCCTGATGTAATATGTAGAGAATCTTGAATTTGGAGCCCCACCCTATAGAGTCTTGAGTAGAAATTGATAGCTTGAAAGTGAAGGTGCTGATTGTAGGATGGTTGAAAATTGTTGATGAACATTCGCACTTGATCTCTCTTCGAAGGCCGGTTTACTACCTGTGCGACCTTTTCTCTTCAGCGAGTGAGGAACGCCGTAAACCGTTCATCCTCCCTTTGCTTGGGTAGCTCATGCTCTCGTTGGGAGATTTGGATGTCAGTATTGTCTTTGTAATGTTTAACAAATTCCCTCTTGAGTATCTCCCAATTTTGCGCCTTAGTCTCTTGAAGAGAACATAGCCAGTTGCATGCCCTATCCTCTAGTGTTAATGGGAATACTCGGGCACATAGGTCTTTTTCATTCCTTTTAAGACCCATGGTGGCTCTATTGTTTCAAGTTAGTGCTCTATTAGGTTATTAGATGGAAATCCATTTAATTTTTATAAGTCCAAACACAAGAAGCAATATATATGTTGATTTGGGCCAAAGTTAGAAGCCTTCTATTTTCTTGGGCTATTGTCTTAGCGGAAAGTGAAATCAGACCATGTATTAAGCATTAGCAGGTGCACCAATTCTCGGTAATCGCCACAGTATATAAGGATAAGGGTATTAACTTACGAAAGGAAGAGAACATCAGAGAGGAGTTCGAGACTTTAGACAGCGAATAAGAAGACAATACAAGTTAGACGAGGGCAAGACAGGAGGGAGCAAAGTCAAATGTAGGAAGACATGTATTACTGACAACCATGGCAATCATCGAATTAATGGTGTGAAAGAGCGGAAAGAAGACTATGACCGACATAAGGTCGCGATACATGCTTGTTGTGAGAAAGAAAACGTGGTTATTGTGCATCAAGAAGATCACGAAAGTTTCAATCTTGACAATCAAAAGCAAGAGCTCCATGCAGATGTACCAAAAGTTGTGACTCATATTGGAGACCAACCACATCTTGAGCAAGTTGAATCAATTCAAGTTCCACATCCAAAGACAAATCTTGAGGTAGCAGTAGATGACGAACTGTGCATCAATTGTGAAGAACCGTGCATCAATGAAAGTAAAGATATTTTCCAACCCAAGGAAGATGAGGTTAGTAATGCTATTAACTTTGTCGTCTTGGATTCGATGAATATTATTCAAGTTGAATTTGGTAATGCCCGCGAAGAATTGAGGACAATTCTTTCTCAAGAAATGGAGAATGATGCAGGAATAAGTGGGCCCAACCCAAATAATCATACCCACTCAAATATCTCAAGGCCCAAGTTCAATATTATATGGGTTCCTATTAAATTGTTACCCACAATAGCCATTAATTGCGATACGCATGGAAGATCGGGAATAAAGCATCTTCTTTATGATAGCTTTATGTAATTTTATTTTATTTTAATTATTGTTATCTAGGATCAATAATGTAGGCTAATTATAAAGCCTTAGTTTAATTTAGTTAGTTTAGGAAAGTCTAAAGATGAGAAAGAATGAAGCCCAAGCAAGCCCGCGCGCAAGAAAGCTGGTTCGCTATAATTTAGAGACAGTTTTGTATATTGGCCATAACTTCTTCGTCCGATCTCAAAATCAAGCGTTTCAAAAGGCTACGGAAATATAAAATCGAGATCTACAACTTTCATGTTGAACACTCGGCGAGATTCAAAGCGTAACCTAGTCGAAAATGCATTTGAAGTCAACCCTGCGAATCTGGAACGTTTCTTGAACGAGTTTAGGAAAGTTTATGTTTTCCTAAATTCATGGGATTTGTTTCTTATCTTCACGATTTTTATTAGTCAGTATTATAGGTTAGATAATTTGTTATTTCCTAGCATAATTAGTTTCCTTAAATTGGGTAGATTGTTCCCCAAGTTTAAGAAGTTAGTTAGGAGTAGTTTATTTTATCCTAGTTGTACTAGGATTAGGATTTCTATATTCAAGACATGTAATTGCCTACTTAAAGGCCCCCTTATTCATCAATAAAGGACAAGACTTGAATGAATTAAAATAAGATTATTCTCTTTTGAGCATTTGTTAGAGACTGTGTGACTCTAATTAAATCTATTCGAGTTTACTGTGTGTTCCCGAGCCCCTCTTGTTGGTACTTTATACTTTATTCACATCAATTTGGTATCAGAGCATAGTTTCTGTGACTTTTTTCACATCATGGTGTTTTCTCTCCCTTCTATGTCTAGCTAATATTCTTGTCTAGGATTTTGATGAAACCTTAACTAAGTTCAATGTAATTTATTGTGATTGGGATATCTTTTTGCTTTTATGTGATTGCATGATTAGCAATTTGTTGGTTTAATAATTATTCCATTCATCCTATATAATTGTTTTTGACGAATTATTAATACGTTGAGATTGATATTTTTTGTTGTGCAATGGTTATTATTGTTTGTAATGGTTGACTGAACAATTCATGCTAGAATAGATAAATTATATCATAGGTGAATAGTTTATGCTTGACCAAGATGAGTTGTGTCTCTAGTTTTAATTGCAATATATCTTATTTGAGTCAAAACTTGTAGCCTAGACCACTACATAGAATTCAATAATATCCCAGGCTAAAATATATAATTCAGTAATACGAGGTTAGTGGTGGAATCGAAGTCCTAGATTTCCGTCTTCTTGGTTGAAACCCATTAGCTAATCGAGTTTGTTTGCTAGTTTATTTAGTTTAGTTCATCTCCTAGTTGATTTTAGTAGTAATTTAGAATATAAACATCTCATCTTTTATCAAATTAGATTAATTTAGGTCGATAATTAGTTTTAGGTAATTACCCACTCCATTCGATATGACACCCTATTCACTAGTACTATACTGAACTTGTGCACTTGCAAGTATAGGGTTTTAAGCTCACCCATGAATAATAATAATAATAATAATAATAATAATAATAATAATAATAATAATAATAATAATAATAATAATAATGTTATTGTTGTTGTTGTTGTTGTTACATGATTTTCAAGAAATACATATTATTTACAGTTTTATATGTTTTTTAAATCTATTACTATCGTATAGAACATAAATCATCTACACATGTTTTAAAATTACTTACAAAATATATGTTTTAATGATAATCAAAACGCAAATTCTTGTGTGCAACCGTCTAACCGTTAGACGACGCAATATAATGGTGACTTTTCGCAATATATGAGCTATTTTTAGCCACTTAAGGGCTACTTTTTATTCTTATAGTAATTTTATAAAATTACCTAAGTTGTCAAAATGTAACCCATAAGTGAATAAAAGTAGCCACTAAATTGCGAAAAGTTATTCGTTGATTGGGTCAAATTTTATAAAGTAGCCCCTAAGTCACTAAAAATAACCCCTGAGTTACGAAAAGTAACCCTTAAATTAGGTCGTCTAACGGTTATACGGTTGTACAAGAGATTTACTCTAATCAAATTACTAAACACACAGATTCAACAAAGTTTAACAATGCATCTTACATAGAATATTCATCATCTAAAGCTTAACAACACATCATAATTTTCTAAACACGTCTTCTTATTGCCATCAAACTTGAAGCAATGTTGTCACGAACAATTGCCATCTCCGTGCATCTCGATTTTTTGACACTTTCTGAAAAATTAGTTTCAACATCTAGAAAATTTTTCTAGAGGTATAAATTCAGGGTGCTCATCAATGACTTTAAATGCCGGATCACTAATTTTGTTTTTTCTGATGTAGTTGTGCAATGCAAAACATGAGCAAATTATTATGTTTTGATCCTTCAATGAATATTTGGACATTTTCTCTAGTATCTTCTATCGAGCCTTAAGAACACCAAAAGCCCTATCAATGCAACTTCTTAATGATGAATTAGCTCGATTAAATACTTCTCGAGATCCTCTCAGATTTTAAGCACAAAACTTTGTTTGATGTTACCCTATCTTGGGGTAAAGCGTTAGATATCCTTGTCTTTTTGGGTAGCCTTTGTCCACCAAGTAATATTTGCCTAAGTGCAAATAAAAATGGCATTAAAAACTTGAATATTATTATTTATTTATTTAATTTGACAGAAGGAAAGTTGCATTATATGGAAAAAAAAAAAATGGCATATTCCACTTGGTACCCTTGTACTTTTGGCTTTACCAATTGGTAACCAAAACTTTTTTGCTAATCCAGATGGTACCCCTATGGTTTTATAAAACTGTAATTTGTGACCATAATATGAGTTTTCCATCAAATTTTTCCATTAATTGGTAACGTGGTGCTATTCATACTTCCCAAACATCAAAAAAAGTTGAAAAAACACATAAAAATTCTCAAAATCATCATAAAGAGGAAGAATTTCTTGTTCCAGAGATGGAAAAAAAAATAGAGGGAAAAATATAAAACAAGGGTAATTTTGTCAGATCATTGGTTTAATAACAATTAAAAATCGTTTTAACTCATAAAGTAGCGCCACGTCACCCATTAATGGAAAAACTTGACGAAAGACTCATATTTTGGTCACAGAGTTAAGTTTTCCAAAACCACAGAGGCACCATCTGGATTAGCGAAAATGTTTTGGATACCAATTGGAAAAGTCAAAAGTACAGGGGTACCAAGTGGAATTTCCCAAAAAAAATTGTATTAGTATAGACTCATACACTTACAAAGATAAATTATGTGTTATAAACCTGTAAGTGGCTATTGGAAATTTGAGACTTGAGTATTGATTGTGTCAAGAAAAATGCGTGTATCATGTCCTAACCCCTCCCATCCTGTTAATACATATGTAAAAAGTAAATCAAAGTTGTATGCTACTAAAACATTTGTAGTCGATATCCCTTTCCTTCTTCTATGTCTCATTTGATCCTATTTAGGAACAATTACAGATAGAGGTGTACCATCTATAGCTCCAATGCAATCCTAAAATAAAACATGTTTCATAAAAATATAAATATATTAACTTCATATCCATCATCAAATATGACTAAAATTTAAAATTGTATCCAATTACCTTGAAATGTGGCATATATCTAGCATCATTACCAATTCGAGATGGAATCTCCTTTTAATTCACGATATTTTGGCACTATAATATCTCTCAAAGACCATCCATTGCTTTCAATACTTCTTTGAAAACCTTACTCACAGTCTCACCGAAGTGCTGAAAATGCTCTTGAGTATCTCTATTAGAAGTACCCTTACTAAGCACATATACAAATAAACCAACTTTCTCCAAAATCGGCATTTTACTTGAAGCCCTCAAACCATACTTGCCCTCCAAATCCTTGCATAATTGATGAAAGGCATCTTGAGTCATTCTAAACATATTGAAACACCGTTATTCATGACCATTTAGAAGCTCATTTATCCACATTTCTCTAGTTATATAGGATGTCATGCAAGGTTCCTTGTACACATAAGTTAAAAAATACACAACTATATAACCCAACGTACAAGCAACCAAATCCCAAAATTCATCATCATTATCCACGTACTGCTTCATCAGAACAAGTAGCTTAAGCCGATCATTGTTATTTATACTTACACCTGCAACGAAGACATAAAATATATGAAGAATATAAACCATAATAATGCAACTACTAAATAAGCCAATAATTACCAAACATCTCAAACTTGACAACAAGTTCAAAATCAACCAAAAGTTCTAAAGAAGTTGTGATCTTTTCAAAGCCAAAACACCACAACACAACTACTTATAATACAAGTTCGAAGCATAGATGAATAAGTTAGTAAGAAGTCTGAACAATTAACCTAAAATGTCTAACTTAAGGGTGCTTACACTCCTCACGCTTATAGAAGAAACCGTTGTATTGAACTCTTTTATCATTATCAGGTAAGTCCATGAAATTATCCGTTATTTGTGAATTTTCAATCATAAAAGAAGCAAAAGAAAATAAAGGGCCATTAGGTTTCAAATTCGGCATGCTATACACTTTTGCAAGAGCGTATGTGGTGGTGTACGTTGGTGTACTAATAGCCATGGAATTCATCATATTCAACATCGAAGCATTAACCTCTCTCGATGCATTGTTCTTTTCAAAACCAGCTTGCACCATACTGTTAATTTTCTCGATTAATGCAACAGATCCTCCTACCCTCTTACCAAAATCGGTCCTTGCACTCTTGTTACTGTGTAATGAATCACTATCAGCAACCTTTTGCCTCTCCTCCTATTATCTCTTCCAATTTATTTATCTTGAGAGAATGGAGAAGGAGTAGACGTAGGGGTAGGGATGTTGTTGTCTATCCACACCTCATACCAGTAACTAGTACCACCACAATTTTCATCAAGGTAGCCTCGTGGTGGAGGAATATCAATATGAGGCAGAGAAGGAAGATATGGTTCATCAATATCAATAGGATCTTCTGGGGGATTAGCAGCTAGTGTATGCTTATATGTGTTAGTGAAAATAATAAAATTGGAACAACTTATCTGGAAATTAATCGAGGCGTCGTGGTATCCCACTGCCCTATGTCGGAATTCCCCCTCAGGACTCCGGGCTCCGACCCCAGGGTTAACACCTCTTCCACTAACTTCGGTGCACTCAGAAGAGCGGTGTAGAAGCTGTCTCTTTGAGCAAGATTGAATGACTATCATAGTGTATGAGAATTTATGAGGAGAGGAGAATGTGTTTCAAGAGCATAGTCAGTAGTCAATTTATAGAAGATGAAGATATGACGTTTATAACGTTATAGGTGGATATTATGGGGAGACAATAGTGGGAAATAAATTTGGGGAGAGATTCTAGTAAACTGACACAAGGTATAAATGACTTGGTCAAAACAACATTAATTTATTTTATTATTAAGCTAAGTTTTGGCCAAACCCAACAATATGCCCCTTAGGCAACATATCCAAAAATCTCATCCAATTTATATTCAAGCTCCGGCTCAATCCCATCCTTTTGAAATGTCTCAAATTTGATATTTTCCTATAAAATAATGTAAACTAGTTGAGTGAATGTAATTAATTATATGGTATTTAAGTAAATAATGTAATTATTATTACGAAACTAACCTAAATTTTCGAAACCCACCACTCATTGTTGCACTAATTGTTCCTTTGATGGAGTCCCATCCTAATCCTATCTCTTTCCCTTTCAATTGTTTCCAAAGACTCCATCTTAGTCTCAACCAATCTAACTTGTACTTAAGCCTTTGTTTATCCCATGATAAGTTTTGGTCTCTTTTTTAAACTCAGCCACTATTTGTTTCCACAACAAATTTTGAGAAACAACCGCATCATGTTTTCCCTTACTCTTTTCAACATACTGGATATAAAGGTCACAAAAAAAGTGAGTTAAATATTTTGACCAAACAATCCGACTCCCTTGGCTTTCATTGTTAGATATTTCACCTCCTTGATTTTTATTGATGGTTTTCTTTTTCGATTTGGTGCCATCGAAGCATATCAAATTTTTAGAAAAGAAAAAAGAAATGAGATGCTATAATCTATAACAAAACACATTAAACTCACAATACAACAAACTGATTAATGTCAAAAACATATGTAAATGTCAAGAGAATGGTAAGGGAAGTAAGTAAAGAAAACACAAGTAAAAAAACAGATCATATCAAAATTGATTAAACTGGAGATCAAAAGAAATTATTGCAGAGTAATATTCATCCATCATATCAATTATACATCAATCGGATCTTAGTTAGTGCACAATTCATTCCAACCTCAATAAAGAATTGGCAACAACTATCTAGTTTGATAGGAAAATAAAAGTAAAAGCAGAGCATATGAAAGTTGATGAAATGGATGGAAATCAAATAAATCATTTTCGGGAAATACAGGAATTGAATTCCAGCCACAGTAAAGAAAGGGCAAGATCTCTCTACCATTATAAGACACTCAAAAGAAAATCAAGCAAGTATAGATTAGATCATATAGTCAACAATTTGATATGGAGACGAAAATGGGGTTATTAGGACTGTAATCTCAGACAACTTTTAGAAGAAGAAGTTACCTCAAATGAGAATGTTGATTAATCTTGCCGGAGAAGTCTATGAGTTGCCAAATGAAGCCACGACTACTGGAGGATACGTCTAGCTGCCGGATGAATCCATGGCCACCTTGTTGTGTATCTCTCCTCACGAATTAGCAACAGTATCTAGTGGTGAAAATGGGACGACCTTTTAGATTAAAGTGAATAGTGGCATATCATGTAATTCATGTAAAAGATTGGGTAAAGTAGTCATTTAAAGAAACCTACAAGCCGACAACCATTGTGAAAAGCCACAAATGTTGGTTGGTGAAAATTTGGCTAGTGGAGACCAGTATACCAATCCCATAAGCCAACTTACCAAACACCAATTTTGGATGGTGGACCAGTCAACCAGCCAAAACCTCCAAAAGCCACTCCACAAGCTAGTTACCAAGTACCCCAATATCCATCATGTGATTTGTTGGCTTTACTTCTTGTTCAAAGATCTAAATAAACCAAGCATGAAATAAACTCCATGTTCATTTGGTTAACACCACCTAACAAAGCATGCCACTAAATTTATCGTTTTCCACTAGTGGAGAAAACGCGTTACGTGACGGTTCAAAACGCTATTACGCGACGGTTAAGAACCGTCGTACATGCAGGGGTCGCAAATGGTAAAGGGGCATACGCGACGGTTTAGAACTTAGTTAAATTTATATTAAACAAAGTGTAAGTAGTCTACAAATTGACCCAAAAGGTGCGGCGAGTCTACAAATTTGCACCCAAAAAGTGTGAGTATACAAGATATCTTCACAAAAATAATCATAAACATTCATCATAAAAAAATTTAGCCCAAAGATCTCGAACTTCATCGATTTCTTCCGGAGTATATGATCCTTGTCCAATACCCTATCAATCACCATATAGCAATAGATTAAAAACGTACGTTAGTTATATAAAAATTAACATAAAATCAGAAAATTTGAAAAAGATCTAGTAGAATCAATTTGACAATTTCTATAAATTGGGAATTGATTTGGATGTCTTGTTCTGGTACTAGTAACACAATTAACTAGTACTGTATTGAGCAACCAAGCATTAAACATAAATGCAATTGGCCAAAAAAATAGAATGCTTCAATGAAATGTGGTAACTGATGACTCCATCTTCTCCCCTTACTCAAGTCCCAGCAGCCCTTCCCACCTACACCGCGGCCCCAGTGCTAGATATCAGGTGGTGAACGAAAAATAGCTAGCATTGGCCAAGAACTGCTAACAAAAGCCAGCCTTCTTTATTTTTCGGCTAAATTTTCTTGAAAATCCGGCAGAGTTTCCCCTATAATATGGACATCCCAGGTCAATTTTAATGATCTTTCAAGTATAAAATCCTATATAATCAAGTTGCAAACATATAAATCCAATCAGTTTTCCCAAACATTACCACCACAACTTCAATACCAACAATCCCAAAACACCACAACAACCAATTTCACCACAATCTCCATGAACAACACCGCCACCAACTAAATACGGCTCCACAACCACATAAAACAATCTCAAAAACAAAATTAAATCTAACTCTTAACTTCTTCTGTACTAACGTACCTTTATAAGCGAAGCTTCATTGTAAAAGTATGTGACTATCTCATACATGTACCTCATGACGTAGTAGCAGCACTCCGTGCTTCCTTTTTGCTGAGGACACCAGAAACCAACATAGACAAGTTTCGAACACATTAATAGTATAACTACTTAACACATATTCAAGAAACAAATTTAGAAAAGGTAATGAAAATATAAAAAGATACCTGAATTTGGTGCCACTTCAAACAGGGTCCCCCCTTCGCGCTCCTATCACCCCCTCTCATACATGTACCTCAAATCAAACAAGCTATTAAACTTGAATGCCATTATCTCAAATCAAATAGGCTATTAAACTAATCCGAGATGGGCAAAAGAGATTAAGGGTTCACATATGAA
>BSSO01006361.1:0-12042 GCA_030267885.1 Mesembryanthemum crystallinum
GCATGTGAGTTGCGGATTACCAAGCGTCACCTTGTTTGTAGAACGGAGGGAGTACACTTTATGTACAAAACTCCCTTATATAATTTTTTTTTGAGGGGAACCCCTTTATAAGTTACTTTGCCATGACCAACCTCCCTTGTTCAAATTTCTGGCCAATTTATGGGATTTTATGACCGATTTGCCCTTGCGAATTTAGCACGTATGGGTTTTTTTTCTTCACCCTTTGGAAAATTTAGCATATGAATTTCAAAAAAAAATGCCAAGTATGAATCAAATGAGATCTAAAGGGTGAAGGAAAAAACCTACGTGCTAAATTTGTTAGGAATTTGCGCGCGGAAGCAATTTTCGGTGGAAATAATATTTATGAAAGGAAAAAAAAAACCAAGAACAATAAATGACACAAGAGAATTATTTACGTGGAACCCACGAACCGGGAGAAAACCACGGGATCGACGGCACGATCCAAACGTAGCACTATCAACTATAGCAATATAACAACACATGTTTCAAGAGATACCGAGTAAACCAAGATAGCCTCACACCCTATCTCACTATGTGTTTCCCGCACAATACCCATCTTGTGGAACGGTGACTTGGACAAACCCCAAGCTCACCCCTGAGGTTACGTGGCCCCAAGCATCCTAGCTTACTAGCTCTCTCTACTAGTTCTCAAGCTATGCTACACCATCCTCATATTTATTGACTTATGGGAAGACCACCCATAAGTCCACACCATACACATGAACATAAGATACTCTATTTATTGAGCATCAATGGGAAGGTTACATATACTTATGGTGGGGAGTTGCACATACTTATGGTGGGGAATTACATGTAGTTAGTACACAATAACATCTCTTTGATGACCCATCTTAACCACATAAGATAACATCCAAAGAGAATCCTAAGTGAAGCAATTAACAAGGGAAAAACCAATTAAATTGAATATTAATTCTTTCCTCACTTTTACAGTCTCTACAATTAACAAAATTCGCAAGGGCAAATCAGTCATAAAATCCCATAAATTGGCCGCCAAATTGAACAAGGGGGGTTGGCCATGGCCAAAGTAACTTAAAAGAGGGTTCCCCACAAAAAAAATAATTATATAAGGGGGGTTTTGTACATAAAGTGTATTATATAAGGGGGTTCCCCGCAAAAAATCCTATTTTTTATTAGGATATTACACACTGTACCCCTGTGGTTTGGGGTATTGCATGAGGTGCCCTGTTTTTAAGTTTCATGCACCCACTACCCCTCAAAACAAAATTAATGAACACCGTACCCCTAACCCATAACTTCCGTTAAATTGCCGTTAAATGGGCATGTAAAAAGACCATAGTGCCCTCTCCCCCTTCGCTGCCATTGTCCTCAACCCCCTTTATTTTCTCTCTCCTAAACCCCACCCCACATCCACATCCATATCCACCTTCGCTACATCCGCCTCCACCACCTACCCCCCTTCCACCTCTTCTCCTAAACAAGGAAGCTTTTATCGCCATTTTTACTCCTCACCAGATTATCGTTATCAATTGCAAGAACCTTCATCGCATTTGCCGCCATGGAAGCAGAAGCAGCATGAGCTCTCCTTGGTCAAATATTCCTGGGTTGTAGTCGCTGCCGGCATCGGTGTCGGGTTCGTGATGAAGCGCAACCCATAGTAGATGATTGAGAGAGAGAAAATTAAGTATCAAAGAAAAGCAAAATCCCTCACTATCTCTGTGAAAGTTGATTAACGAACAGATTTTGTCTTTTCCCTAAATTGATGATGGGAGGAGAAAGAAAAGTAAGGAAAGAAATATGGTTTTGGGTTTGAGGGAAGTGAGAGGAATAAGGAACAACTCTTTGGTTTTGTAGATGTTTGAGTAGTAAAACTCTTTAAGCTACAACAATGGATACTCCATAGATGAACCAGATTGGCACCCCATTTCCAAAATCGAGGTTAATTTGACTCATTTTCACTTTGTTTTTCTTGAAATTAGATCACTGATTCATGATATTGTTTGGCAAGTTTGAGCCATTTCAGGAGAGACTTCAATTGGCTCCACCCTTTTGTGAGTTACTTCGGAAATTTTCTAGGAAATTATCCTTTTGATTATCCAGTTTTATAGCGGTCAATTTTTGATTCACCAACCTAACTGATTCGTGGAGGTGGAAGTGGATGTGGATGTGGATGTGATGGAGGCGGCGGAGGAGTTGGGGGTGGGGTGGGAGTTGAGGACTAGGGACAGTGAATGGGGAGGGTCAGGTGGGGGTTTAGGAGATGTCTTCCATGGTGATTGGAGATGTCAGCTATGTCAATGGTGGGATGGGGGTTTAGGAGAGAGAAAGTAAAGGATTGGGAAGTGGTGGGTGTGGATGAGGGGTAAGGTGAGGGCATTTTGGTCTTTTTGCAAGCCCATTTAACAGCAATCTAACGGAAGTTAAGGGTTAGCGATACGGTGTTCATTAAGTTTGTTTTGAGGGGTAGTGGGTACATGAAACTTAAAAACAGGGCACCTCATGCAATACCCCAAACCATAGGTTTACAATATGTAATATCCCTTTTTTATTTTATTTTATTTTATTTTATTTTATTTATTTATCAAGAATTATTTATTTATTTATTGTGTTCCTATCCTCGATCTTCAGTTTGTGATTTTCGCAAACAACCTAAACACTAGGAAGCCCATAGCTCTAAATGCTTGTTCAGAAGCACTCATGTAAAAATCTTCAGTTAAGTTTGTTGTTCGGTTCAATAACTTCATCTAGGAGTGAGAGTAAAGAAAAAATCAAAGAACCACTAAGAAAGGTGTGCAGAGACCAGATAAGAACTAAGATTAGCACACACAAACAGATGCCAGAAGAGGAAAACTATAAATAATCAGATACCTCATGATTTGTGTAATCAGACAATATATGTGTCTGAAGTAGCGTCCAAGGATCAAGATCAAGTGGAAACTGCCAAGGAAAGAGAGCAAAATAAATTAAAGCATGGTAGATACCAATACCACATATGCTTTGTATAGAAAATAAACATGCAGAAGATCAAGTATTATTTCCATTTCTGCTGACTTGTTTTCTTTGTTCCCCCTCAGCCCTCACCTTCAACGTAAATCTGTTATTCTAGTAATAAATTTTAATAGGATACTGTCAAACGAATGCACAAGTGCAGCAAATACACACCAGGAAGTATAAACGGTGCTGAAATACTATATAATAAACGCTTTCAGTGTCCAGAAATATTAACCATATAAAAGTCAAGATTTCTTCCTTTCCCCAACGATAACAATTTTCTTTTTTTTTTTTTTCCTTTTTTTTCCCCAGAGACAAGTGATGAACTCTAAAGAGCTAAACATTAAGGTTATCTACAAGCAAAAAAAATTCAAAAGCCTTTATCCCGTTTTCATATCGTGAACTAACGTGAATAGCCCTAAAGTGATGTTGTCCAATAGCATTCAAGTAAACAAAACTTGGGAATACCCTCAACACTTAAGGACTGTCTTAGGTTTGCTCAAAAGAGTTGACAAGAATATGTTTTTGTGCGTTATTGCCTGATAACAAGACCAAGAAGGCTCGAAAGAAGAAAATGGAACAGGAAATCATAAAAGCTTTTTAATTTTTCACTTGATTATTTCACTGACGATGCTGACCTTCAACATTAAACTAATCAAGCGAACAATCAAGTAGGCGCAAGATAATTTAAATTAAAAAAAAAAAAGAATGGTTCAGTTCTATCTTCTGGACTTCTTACTTTTCTTAGAAGAAAAACTCAAGCAACAGCAAAGTTTAATACTATTATTTTCTCTCCTTCCCGCTGCATTCATCTTCCATAATTTCTAGAGATTTGTTTCTTTGACATGATGATAAGAGGTAAAAATTTGTACAACAGAGGCGGATCAGGAATCTTCTATCTCAAAATCAATGGGTATAAACAGGATGACAAACATGCTGTACGTCACAAGAGGACCAACCAAAGAAAGCCCCAGCAGCAGACACCCAAGAGCTACAAGAAACAACTTTCTCACTTTTTGTTAATCTCAAAATATTCATTGTTCCTTTCCAACCAAAGAACTTAAAGAATAGCCAAACAAGCCTACCACCCAGAAGCTCTCCATCCCTTGCATCTCCCAAAACTACAAAGCCAACCTTAAATGTGTGCCAATACAGAATCTACAAACAACTTGAGCCAAAGAAAGGTGGTCAAAATGCCAGTACGAAATTGTGATTACAGTGAGATATGTATTCTCCAATAGGCTGTAAAACAGCAGAGGCAAATCTTCAGACTTCAGCTGTGTCAGTTGTTTGCAATAAATTTTGGGAAATAATTTTGCAACAAATGGACCTTGGATCCCATAGCTCAGAAATTCTGAATGAAACTGGATTAGATTAAGGACATCATTGCTGCTGAAGTAACTTTGTGGAAGTTCAGTTCCAAGTAGCTGATATAGGGCGAAACTCAAGACTGAGAATACACAAAGATAAAGGTTCCAAGGGTTCTGAATTAGATTTAGGGAAAAGAGAGCAGTGGGAAGGGGCATTATCATTCATTGTAGAAGCCTCTCTTCAATAGTTCAAATAAGCTGGCTATCATGCTAAGAAGCTACTTACATGGATTCAAAGAAACTCGCTCTAGGCACGATTTGACAAGGTCGAGGTCAAGATGTACGCAACTTACCACTAACACTCAAAGAGCTTATTTGTTGGAAGACCCACGAAAAGAGTTTTAGTACAAAAATTTAGCAGTAGTAGTATAAGAGAAATTGTTGGTAGCAGCAGGGGTAGTGGCCTAGTGGGGTAAGAAAATACTCTGTAGAAAAATAAATGAGCTGTAAGAGCATACAAACTGTTCAGCATCAATCTGATTGCTGCTTCTACGTAGAAAAGATATGAAGTCATTTTTCTATAATAAAAAAAAAATGGTGCAAATTTCATGAGTTAATCAAAGTGGAGAAGGGCTGCTATTTGGATTAAAAAATTTAATTAGAAAGTATAGCAAATTAAAGGAACACATGCACAACGTAACTCTAATTGATTCAAAGTAAAAATATGATGGATAGACAATTAAAGAAAAAACATGAAGGAACATTGGGGCGAACCAGAGGGGGCCTTCGTGCGGATAAGTAAAACAAGATTAAAGTGGAATAGAAAACAGATGAAGATTATGAGTGTAGCTGGAGTAGAGGCAAAAGAGGGAATAAAATAAATATAAAAGTGATAATCGTACTAGATTGATGAAAAAAAAAAAGATGTTAAAAAAAATAGTGCTAGTAAAAGTAATAGTAAAAGGAGGGTGAAAAAAAAAAAAAAAAAAAAAAAAAAAAAAAAANCAATTCACACTCGAGGGAAAAAAAAAAAAAAAAAATTAAGTATGCGCAAGTGTCATGACATTATACCATCTGTGCCAATAACGGAATTTTGATTATGGCATTATAGGGGCATATGAAGTATCATGCAAGAGGTCCATTAGGAGATTCCAAAGTCTAGGGTGAATAAGTGAAGAATAAGTCCCTTCCATGATCAAAAATGGGATGCTGAGAAAAGCATCCATCAGCTACAAGAATAAATGCATCAGCAACTAAAAGACATGGCATTATTGCAACTTCAGGAATAAACATAATTATCTAAAGAAGTGTACAATTACCTCTACTGATAGGTAAGCAAGCAAAGAAAACCGGAGCTGCGAACCTCCAGCAACAGCCACCTGCTTATAAGCTTCTAAAATGCGAACAAAGACGAACTTTTGAAGCTTATCCTTCTCTTCATCAGAAAGGGCAACAACAGGTGCTGATATCTTAGGCAAAACAAACTGTTGAATTGGACCAAGAGATGTTGCTGTGGAGGTTATTCCAATATTTACATCCATTGCAACAGTTTTAGAACTAAGTTCCTCAGACCTCTCAGTTGACATTGATGGAAGAGATTCTGGTTTTAATCTTTTCCCAAAGCTAGTAACTTGATCTTGGCTGGCATCATCGAGATCTGTGGAAGCTAATGATGATGAAGTAACAGCATCCAGCGGCCCATCGCTAGGAGCATTGTCCAAGCCTGGTATAACAGCATCCACAGTCTCTGTATCTTGAAACTCAGACGGAACAGCTGAAAAGCCCTCGGTCAATTCTAAATGACTACCAGCAGCCACAGTACATGGAACAACAGAACGCCCAATCTCAGTCAATACGTTGGAGGTGGCACACACTGCTTCATTACGAGTCACATCCATTGCACATGGTTCTTCCACATGGGAACTCTGCACGTTCAGGATAGAGACAAATATAATGAATGAAAGACACATCAGCAAGCCAACAGCATATATCAACAATCTGTCACACCAAAAATTTGGGAGGGAAAACAAGCAATGCTAAGAAATGAACTTAGCCAGAAGTAGAAACAAGAAGATAATCTCACCTCAATGTCATCTGAAGGTGATGGGTGTACATCCACTGCCGAGGACAACTGCTGCAAACTGCTAGAGGAAAAGGCATTCATCAGAAATGATGATAGCTGTCTGAAAGGGGTATCAGTAGCTATATTACTTTGATGCAAAGCTATATCTCCTAAAAGTTCTTCATCTCCCTCAACCATCGGACGAGCTGAAGGAAGGTTTCTCAAATTTGCCATAACCACTTCGGCAAGCAAGTCAGCAGAGATACTTGATATAAGAATCTCCAAAGATGCAGCAGCCTTTTCCCCTTGAGCAACCAACGCACCAAAAACCGCTACAAGTTGCTGAACAGGCCCCAGGGCATCTTCTTTAGTTTTAGTTGCTTGCTCAATTGAACCAGTCTTGCTTTTGACAGCAGTATGACCGTCATCTGACTTATTGCACAATTTCTCTGATACAGAAGGCATAGATCTAGCACGTTTTCCAGGTGTATCATCATCTTCACTCCTTTCATCAAATTCTAGATCACTAGCTCTTTTCCTCCCCACCTTATTATGCACTGAATCAGGGAACTCAATTGATGGCTCCTCCTGTCAGATGCTCCAGTTAAAAACAAGTGATGTAGATATCAGCTCAAAATAAGTAGTTACGCTTTTCGTCCCATGTAAACATGATTTACTTCACTCATTCAAATATAAAACAAACCAAATCTGTGTACATTATGCTCTAAACAAGTAACTCAATCTGAAATAAAGCAACATAAACGTACATATATATGTTGCTATCAAATGAATTTAATGCAAAGACGGTACCTTAACAACTAAGTCAATTTTTTCCTCCTTTACATTTCCATTGATATTGCACACTCCTTCAAGGGCTTGCTCTGCTAGTGCCTCTGCTTTCATTTCCCTCAGGGCACCAACTAAGCGATCCCGCCACTACAAAGATGAATGGAACAATGAGTCAAAAGAAGAAAAGCTATATATTATGTAAGAAGTTAACTTGTAATACAGATGTCTCAGCAAGTAGCATTTTATAAGAATCCCTGCATGAAGTTAAACATTGAATGTCGACATTACAAACTCTTGAATGTGTTAACCAATAACCATCGATAAGCTATGAAGGAAAGAAGTTTGAATCATGTAATACAATAGCTACTCGAGTCCAAGAGTCAAAACATTACAGCTGCCCCCCACCCCCTCAACCCAAATAAAGAAAAGGTCACTTCCTAGTATTTTGTGGCAGAAGAAAAATAAAGGTATCCATTTGCATGTCGGCCAAATTAACAGGTCAAAAATCCCGACACTAGATCAAGCTAAACATAGGGCCAGAGACGCTCAATACCCAACCCTCAACTGCCTTGAATTGCACCCAAAGAAAATAAATGTCTCCACGCCAAAGAGATCTAACAAAAAATTAAATAAACTATAAATTTAAAAATAAGCTTAGCTTTGGGCTTAGTCTTACACGCACAATGTTTTTCATTGTTTAATAAGCGTTTATACTCTTGAAGCAGAGTACCTTTCACGGTTTTGGCTCTAGGCTAATTTAAAAAAATATTCTCCAAGCTGTTCCCCTTTCCGCTATTTGCAAACACTGGAAGGCGTTTTGGTTTATCAAGAGCTTGTCCTCCTCATAATACACTACTTTTTCCCTTAAATCCCCAAAAAGGAAAAAAAAAAAAAAAAAAAAAAAAAACTAAATTGTGACTTGAAAAGCTCACTGTTGTAAGAAATATCTGGATGTTAAAAGGCTATAAACCCCTAGCTGGCAATCTGTTTCCATAACGATTAAGCTGCATAATATACACATGCGATTCAGTCAATGCTTGGTAAGATTTTTCACCAAGCTAAGCACTATCCTATAAACTGTCCGCTCTCAGGATAGCCATTCCTGTGCTAGCTGCTAGGCTTGAATTTCAAGAGGAGCTCAGGGGCACCAGATGGTAAGAGCCACAAACAACAGTGTGGGTTCAACTGCAAGCCTTAGAGCTGTGCCCTTGAGTTTAAAGGCAACTACCTCCCCTGGTACTGACTCTAATGTTGGCACTTCTTCTGAACATTGGAGCAGGGAAGATGGCTGTGTCGCTTCTGAATCTGGTGGTTCTATTGCTTCTGTCGATGGTATCATATGAAAGACACTAGAAAGGTGCCGTGCACGTAATTATAAGAAAGCTAATAGTAATCAAAATTCTAATCAAACATATTTGCAGTAATTTAGACGGAGGGTGTAGAAATCCAAAATTTTTCCAATGGCAAAGCTATTTTAGAAAGAGGGCGCAAAAATCAATATGTTATAATTGGAACTCTTAATACTAGGGGTCCAATTCCTTCTAAATAAACAATCCAAGGTGAAGGGTAAAATGGGAAATCAGACGTTTTTCACCCTCTCCTTAATTTTAGAGTGAATAGTACATTGTCCATCTTATGGAGGGACGGAGGGAGTTTTATTTTCCTGAAGAGTAACTTGCCCTTGAATGTAGCTCTTCTCAAAATTAACTGCTGCCACTCACAAGAGACATTTATGCTTTCTAAAGCCTATAATCTCCTGAGGAATAGGTGGATGGGGCTGGGTTGTGTTACATAAAATTTGAGATTCCAAATTGCTCTTTGGAGGCTGATAAAACTTGGTGAAATCTGCTGATTATATACTCTGTTATCAGACTGTTAACTTGTAGCAAGACACCACTTGATCTTCACACAAAATCAATCAAACTTCAACGTTCATATTATATACACAATCTTACTTTTACAGCTTTAGGTAGTTCACAATGATTGTCATAGAAACAACAGGAAGGAAAAAACAAAAAGACAAGATGAAGAAAGCTTATACCGGAGTAGCACTTGGGTGTAAACATTTCAAACAAGACAGAAATGCGTTCTTTAAAGCATGTTGCACTCCGTAAGCATGCAACCCCTTGATAGCAGAATTTGAAGGATCCAGACTGAGGAGAACGGGCAGAATACGTCCATAGAAGGATGGCCTCTTTATGGCAATGGCAGACAAACTGATAAGATCATATTACTTTAGGTCATGAAACCAAAATCCATGAATAGCCAACATCATCAAATTGATTAGATAAATAAGAACACTTGCAATGCCGCTATAAAAGCCAAGGAAATAAGCTTGATATGTTTGCCCTCCAAATTAATTCCATATCAATTGCAGCTCACTATTGTGCTTGCTCCTGACATAATGAAAGATCGTCCTCACCCTTGTCCAATTCAAATATTTTATCCAAATTGAAGAAACTGATAGAGTGATAGCAAAATGTTGCTCAGCTGTCTAATTGCAGCTGACAAATCCTCCTCCACTACATCTAAAGGCTACCATTTCCAAAGTGAGAGAACAGATAAACATTTTCATTCTCAAAAGTTGGGAAAAAACAGAAAGAAAAAAAAAAGTGTACCGCCTTTTGACTCTGGTACGACCTTTTCATTAATCAAAAGAGTACAATAGATTGAGCAGGAATGGACTACTGAGTGAGAAGCAGAAAATGTGAAACAAGTGGAGTAACAAGAGAATAGTTAAACTAGTTTGCTACTTCGAGCACTAAGCAGCAGAGACACTGTAATAAAGAGCCAGAAGAACTCCTAGAGAGATGCGCATCAAGTTTGGCAAGACACAAGAGAGAAAAAAGGTTCACATCTTGACAAAGAC
This sequence comes from Mesembryanthemum crystallinum, assembly GCA_030267885.1. Taxonomy (NCBI): domain Eukaryota; kingdom Viridiplantae; phylum Streptophyta; class Magnoliopsida; order Caryophyllales; family Aizoaceae; genus Mesembryanthemum; species Mesembryanthemum crystallinum. The sequence goes on from BSSO01006361.1 coordinate 10,022, forward strand.
ATTTTCTGTGGTCAACTGAAGATGATTGCACCAATTAGCATAGCAATAAACGTGATCAAGCCAATGAAGAATGACAACTGTTACGAGTAAGGTAGAGACTTAAAAGTCACAACAGAAAGCTACAGAATTGGTTGATCATAATTCACAGTATTTTCTTTACATTTTTTCAGAGAGAATCGAACTTGTATTCTACACCAAGTCCCCTTAGCTTCTTTCAAAATAGTTTCTTTGAGAGTGGGGCCTGATTGGACAAAGAACTAAAAAAATTGCGAATGTCAGATCAGATCCAATTAGCAGACTATTGCAGCTTCATGTACCTGCACCATTACACCTCTGATTTGATGCCTAGTATGTGAGAAAAATTGCAAACAAGGCTTCATAACACAGGGATTAACAATTAGTCATATTGCAGTGAAATACAGAAACTGATGATGACCCCTCAAAAGTTAGAGACGAGTAGAAAAGATATGGAGACAATCAGACAGAATTAGAGCGAGCGAAGAAGCATGGAAACAGAGAGATTTTACATGCCTCAAAATATAAATCCATCATAAATATAAACACATCACAATATCACGTGAAAATATGCATCTTCACCTTCACATTTTGGTAGCAGTTATGACAAGCAGTCAGCTGTCAGCATCAAGCTCATTTGAAAGGCAACAAACAAAGCCACAGGAACACTGATATCAGATCTCATATAGTCTAAGAGAAACATAATAATTTAGATGCCAATTAAATAATACTCATCATATTCTGAAGCACGGGTGAGCATCATATTTAGATGCCAATTAAATAATCCTCATCATATTCTGAAGCACATGTGAGCTCATTTAACATATTTCCTTATCCAACGTCAGAAAGAACCTCAAGCCAAATAAAGTCGCAAAGACAGCTACAAAGGAAACAAGGAAATGGAGAGGACGTATGATTTACCAATTAATAAGCACAACAACCATGGAAGTGCTTAATGATTTCACAATAGGGAGTCGAAGCTGATCAAGTAATAATCCCAAACTTTGACTAGCTTCAATTGATAAATCTCCAACCTTCAGTACTGGATGCCCTCTACGAAGCCATGCGATACTGAAGCCCACTTCTTTCCCTGCAGAATACAATACCATTTAGCAAGAATCTAATAGCAAGAAACATATAGTATATGTCAATAGCTTGGTTGAACTTTTCTCAATTACCATCTAGTTGAGGAGGTGGTTCAGTACTTCCATTTGGGTCTGGTGTGTAAATAAGGATGATAGCTGCAACAAATTTCAGCGCCAGCAACCTTCTTCCATCACTTCCAGGCTGATAAAAGTTTAGGCATGAATTAGAATCTCATGACAAATCAAATAGAGAGCAGGATTCCTCTTCTAGGAGTATTATATATGTAACCAAAGCATTACAGAAACTCTAAGCCATGTCACTTGCCTGGAAAGCTATTGAATATATTTTTTCCTTCAACTTCAGCATCCATGCCCATGCTGAATCAAGAGTATCATCCAACTCACTTATGTGTAGTCCCTGGGCATTGTGGGAAAGGATGAAGGGTGTACATTGTCACCATTTGGTTAAAGGAAAGGTAAAACTTATATGGAAAAAGAAAAGTAGTTTGAATTATACAACAGAAATTTTGAAACTATGGTATCTGCTTAAATACAAGTTAGAGAAATCCATGTCCATTTCACAAGCAAAGACACTGCAGTTGCATATTTCCCAAGGGAGCAATGTTGGCAATTGTTCTCAACAGATGGCTGCTCAAGAGATAAAAACAGAAGCTCCTTAACTTATTTCCAAGAGAAATACAATAGTAAACCAAAGTCCCTCATTAGAATACCTATCCCTTTAAACAAGTAGATAGAAAAGGATAAATTTGAAACTCAAACCAATCAAAATGTATTTAAACATTAAAAAACATTCGGAAATTTCCTGGGGTACCCCTGTACTTTGATGAAATGCCTGCGGTACCCAAAGTTTTGAAAATGTGCCTGGGGTACCCCTGAACTTTCACAAAATGATTAGCATAC
>BSSO01006362.1:0-12041 GCA_030267885.1 Mesembryanthemum crystallinum
CTTTAAAAGAAAAGATTTAGAGGGAAATTTTTTATTTACAAGAGGTTTTTTGGCAATTCTTTCTTAGCTTTGAAGTTTGAACAAAATAATACCCTACAACCAGCAGCAAAATGACAAATCCATGAAGCCACTATCATTAAAAGAAGAGCCCAAATTATTAAAAGATAAAACCTCTCGCTATTTAAGCCTTTGGGAGGACAACGCAACAGCATAATGGCGTGTAAAAAGGCAGATTTACACAAACGTGAAGTCAAAACAAAGGTATTTAATTTTATTTTGTTTTTTGATAACATTAGCATCCGAGCTTTGCCCGACTAATCCCGTGAGCCTTGAATTTAATGGCCAGGAAAACCTCTAGTGACGCTATGGGGACTCGAACTTAGGACCTCTAGAATAGATCTCAGAGCTCTTATTGTTGACCTACCTACTCATGAATAAGATATGTGAATTATGTCATTATTGTCTTCACCTAAACTCACTTGTATCCCACCCACTCCTCCCTTGATGTAGCTTAAACCTTGTCAATCAGCAAAGTTACTCCATAAATTTATTATTACTAGCAAACAAGCTTCAGTAAAGCAATATTTGATCTATCTACTCATCTAATTCTAGATAAATGTGGTCAGTTTGGCCTGAATAAATGTGGAAGATGATTTTTGGGCTATGGCAATAGGTTTGGCAGGTTAGCCGATGACTTATTTGGGAGTGACTTTGGGCGGCAACCCACGCTTGGAGGCTTTTTGGGAGCCAGTGGTACAACGGATCTCTAAATGATTAGATGGCTGGAAAATGGTTAGACGACAAAACTATTGAGATCTATATGTGCAACATCAGCCTGATATTCAAGAGGTGATTACTCAATCATCTGCTTTTGACATTGAAACTGATAATATAAATATCTAGTAATACCCGTATCATCCAAAATGCTTAATGTGGCAGCTAGTGATCACCTCTTACATAAAATGTGTGCAATAATAAAACATAGGGTTCTAGCCTTCTAGGCACCTCTCTTATGCGGGAAGGGTGCAACTTGTTAATGCTGTACTCATGAGCTTACATACATACTGGTCCTCAGTTTTTGTGCTCCCCCAGACTGTTCTAGTAGAAATTTGATATGGTCAACCTCAATTCACTACAGGCTACAGCAGAACTCCTTCTACTGCTCGGGACTTGGTATGTATGCCTAAGGGCCAAGGGGGTCTAAAATGTGAGAAACTGTCATAAATGGAATGTAGCTGCTATGGGAAAATACATTTGGTTTTTAGCCTCCAAGGCTGATGGACTCTGAATGAATTGCATTCATCACCTGTATTTACAAAGTGATGAATGGCATTCTCATCAACCTCCTTCTCATGCTAGCTAGGCTTGGAAGCAACATTTTAAGGTTAGAGATAGGCTGGCATCTATGTTTCTCCGACTCGTCAAGAAGTAGCCGTGTCGCGGCTCGACCCGACATGGGATACGGCCTGGACCGGGTCGACCCAGGGTGGTCGGATACGACCCCCAAACACTTTCATTCTTCCTCAAAGAACCACCCCTTTCAGCTCCATGTGTTTAAAAGATTTCAGATCTAGGGTTTACAAAAAACCTAGATCTACAAATTGATGCATCGATTGTCAGAAAAAACTAGCGAAACAAGAGGGCTATTGGTCGAATTAAAGAGGCGAAGCCATAGATGCTTTTGTTGACCTGATCCCCATCCTCCATGGATGCCAATCTGAACGACCTCCTTCCCCCTTCCTCTGTTTTTGTTATTTTTTCATCCTTTTTTTCTTTGTCAACACCTTGCTTCTATTTTAGTCCCAAATTCTGAGTCAAATGTGCAGGCCCACCTCTAATTCTAGCAAACTTTTTTACAGGAGGCTTGTCTTCTTATATCCCTTGTACTATTAGACAACTGTCATTTTTTTTAAGGGGTTACTGGCTTACAGTAGGACCAGTAAATAAAGTATGGGAAAAGTGAAAATATTCTTGAATATAATGTTCTAAATTGATATTTTTATTAATCCGAGCAAATGTTTTTACTCATAAATTTGCCGCATCCCCGTATCTTTGAAGCCATATCCCCATATCTTAAACTTTAGCAATTTCCGTGTCTAAGAGTCGGATCCGTATCGTGTCAGTTCCGTGTCAGAGAGTCTGAGAAACATAGGCTGGCATCTGGCTACAGTGGCAACTCTTGGACTCATCACCCTCACCAATCTTATTCTACTGCCTCTGGTTATGAATGGCTCACCCAAGTATAAGGTAAAACTCATTGGTGTAAGTGGGTTTAGAATACATGCAATGTTCCAAAGCATGCCTTCATATGTTGGTTGCTTAGGCATGAGATACTGAGAACCAAGAGTTGGTGTTTTTCTATTGGCATCAATGATGATGACATTTGCTTGTGACGTTGTTGTTACTCTAAAACACTCCCTCACCTTTTGTTTGAGTGTCTTCAACTTTCAGTACTTCATGAGGCTTCAAATCAGCAATGCTCCTACAACCTGCTATAGACTTTGGAGGTGGATAAGGGGTCCCTATTCAGGAAGCAAGTCACATACAGCACTGGTCTATTGTATATGGAATGTCAGTAACAAAGCATTATGGGAACAACACGCCAACTGCACTTATTAAGCTCATCAAGGCCACTGTAAAAGTCAGAATTGCGGATATTATTCCAAAGAAAACATCACAGTCAGATAGGAATCGTTCCATGCTTTAGCTTGTTAGTGCTTTTATTGGTATTTTGGCTTGTATAGCTACTAATGCTTGATGTTTGAATGGTATTTTCTTCTATGGCAGGGGATGCCTTTGCTAGAAGGTATGCTCCTCCATAGATAGAGATGAGCAGAGATATGCCCCAAAGCACTGTACATATCGTTTTTGGTGAAATCGCAAATTAATTACAAACAAAAAAAAAAGGAAAGAAAAAGAAAACAAAAGCAAAAAAAGCATCAGAGTGACGTACCACAGCCAGTGTCCTTGTTGGAGGAAGAATAATCTTGTCAAGACTCCCAAATTTGCCAAACATATTAGAGAGTTCACCTTCTGTTGAACTGTAAGGCAAGTTCTTGACCAGTAAGACATGGTTACTTCTTTTTACCCCTTCAGATTCTCCAGAAGCAAATTTTTCCAAGCAAACCACATTAACTCCGGCATTTGTTAGAGCCTTCTTAGTTTCTGCAATAACTTGAGTTTCTCCGAGAGCAATACGTACAGCAAGATCATCAGCATCGCGGTCAAGAAATTCACTTTTACTGACCCCATATTTCCTAGCAATATTTTCATTAACCTGTGGACGAATGGAGCATAAGGTTAAAGATCAGGGCCAAAGTTAGAACTGGCAGACATAACACAAACAGGCGAAGAAGCACAGCCACATCGTACAAATAGCACATTTAAAAAGAGTTGCCTGATGAGCATTCAGTAGAAGCAGAAATGAAATTTAGGATTTAACAACTGCTAAACAAATCTATTCCAGGTCTCAGTCTAAGCACCCTAGTAGCAAAACATAAAACTTACCTCATATCTGAATTTATGCTGTGTTGTAAGAACTTTCCAGAACAGCTACTAGCTATTCAAAGCGTCAATCTCTCCTGATGCAATATTTGCATCTACTTACCTTAAGGCAAGAGTATCCTGGTGATTCTTTATAAGTTACGCTGAGCAACCTCATGGAATGGCTTGTCTTGCTTCTAATTTTGAGAATCAATGAACCAATCTGATCTTACGAACAAGGAGGCATCCTAAGGCACTTGACAAAGGTGGTCTAGGGGAAAGCAATTCTCTAATTTGGCATAATACTTTGTTCACGATCCTTATTGATATTATCATAATCCCTGAATGACCAAATTAGTATATTTTGTGAGCAACTTGCAACAATATGGTAATTTTTATACTCCAGCGATATTAGAGTATAAAAAGTGAGACACTGACGACAATAGGGTATAAAAAGTGAGACGTCGACGATACTAAGGTATAAAAAGTGTGATCTTCATGACATATACATCCAAAGCTTAGATATATTCGCTGAATTATAATTTTTTTAACTTTTTTTGCAGTGTTAAATTTTATTCGAAAAAGAGAAAAATAAAGGATGGTATTTTGAAATAAAAAAATAAATAAAAAGTAAAAAGTGGTATAAAAAATGAACTCGTCGGAAAATGTTCATTGTTGGGTGTATATGTCGCAGGGTACTCATTTTTTATACCTTAACGTCGCCGGAGCAAGAGAAAATACCATATTGTCGCAGGTTGCTCACAAAATATACTAATTTGGTCATTCAGGGTTATCATAATACTTAGACAGCTAGATTTTGGGTAAAAGCTACACCTTGAAGCTTGCAGCTTGTTCTTCTTTCTTTCAGCTACCAAATAAGATTTGAAGCAAGAGCTACAACTACAGCTCACAAAAGCTAATTTTGCCAAACATAACCTTAATACTCCCACCACCCCACTAAAATCTATACTTATTCCATTTTCGTCCATTCCACAAAAATCTTTACAGGTCTAATTATAGAATGCTTTGAACCCTCAAATGACTCATCTAAGCCTCCTTTATTCAACATCCACCCCAATTGCAATTGTCCAATCAAATGTTTGTCTCTTCAATATAAAAATAATAAAAACTCACTTGCACAAGGGAATTACGAAAACTTTTACACCCAAAATAACTCTCCTAAAACTCCATGCCAAGTCAACATGCAAATTTTTTAGTGGAACAAAGGGAGTATCTTTGTGCGGTAGGGTGGGAATAGCCTTCAGAAGCTACTAATTTCTGCAGGCTAGAGAAATTAGGCTAATCTGTAATTCTAATGTTGTGTAAGAAAAACTCTTCCTACCTGTTCTACAGCTGCATTAATACAATTTTATTTGGGAGTTTATTACGCAGGCTGAGTTTTCTTCTAAACATAGGGTGAACTACCCTTATTACCCTCAAGTGTAAAAGGCTCCTCCTCAGACACCGTTTCCCATCCCCTCTTAGGGTCTCCCTACCTCGTTTCCCCACCACACTACCTGATCTCCAACCCTCCCAATGGTAAAATCTACATTTTTTCATGACATTGTAATTTTTTTGGCTTGTAAACACAATACAATGCAAAGAATGGCTACCCTTAATAATTAATGAATTAAAAAGCAAAAAATAATCAAAAAAATAATAATCAAAACAAAATAGTAAATTTAAAAACTAAAGATAAAATTAAAACTAATGAACCACAATTTTGAAAAATAAGCTTATGTCACCAACTTCATACCTTTCAAGCAAAAATAGATAACTGTACGTTATTAGTCATGGATCACATTCCAGCAGGGTGCGTTCGCGAACGTAGTACGAATTCGCAATTCGCTTGCTCAGAGGGAACTTCGTTCGCCGGAGTATTACATATAAGGAGTTCGCTTGATTGTGGATATAAACTATGTTCTTGAGTTTATTCACTGTAAAGTTATTTCCCTTTTCCTAATATAGATGGGCTATTTTGGGATTTGAATGGACTAGTAATAAAATATACTAAATAAGAGAAAAGAGAAAAAAGTTAAATAATCCACTTATAAAAATAAACAAAAAATGGAAAAGACTTCCTATAGTTGTCCCCTCCTTTTCCATGAAAAGAAGAACGAATCAAAAACTATAAATTGATCATGGGCCACACCCAAACCCCTAGCCCACCCGATAAGAACCCACTTTCTCTCCAACCTAAAACCCTATTTTTTCTCTTTCACCTGCCCCCCTTCTCTCTCTTTTCAATACTCATTGCCTCCCAAACCAAATTTAATCCTTCGTTTATCAAGCTAACAGATACGGCTCCATCCATGGTCGCAACCACCATGCTCCAGCGACCGATTTCATCTCTCTCACTCTGCGAATCTCTCATCCATTTTCTATATACTTTACACTTTGCTCCACTGTCATTGGCAACAAGTTAGTGGCCAGAAACCACAGATCGAAGGTCAGAGTTTCTAGCCACCATTTTGTGTCCTATGACTCTCGCTCGCGAACCCAATAACTGCTGCTGGCGAATTGGTCTCTAGTAAGTTCTCTTCCTACAACCTACTCTTGTTGGACTAATCCGCCACTTCAAGAGTACTAGGTCGCGTATTGAAGTGTTTTGGTACTCCAGCAAACTGCGAATCAGTACGGGCGAACTAGATCGTAGTTCAACGGGGGGTTGAGTGAATTTGGTAACCCTGCATTGCAGTTGATTTAAGAGATGAGGCAAGAAATATAGCATGTCCATAAGATGGTCGAAAGATTGGGAGTTTGGGACCTCAAGGCTCAAGCCCTACTGCAAAATACCAGAACCCATTTCTTTAGAGCCCATTTCTTTGTTCTTAGTTCAATATCATAGGACCGTGCAACTTATATGGCTAAACAGAGCCGTAGAATCTTTACAGCCATGAAATAGAAGGGCCCTCAGCAAGTTCCAGCCGGAAGTAAGGTGAGCCATGAACAAAACTATGCCAGACGTAAGGTGGGCAGTGAACTGTACAAGGCCGGGCCTTTTTCAGGTTGTGAGAGATACACAGCCCAGGGTGACTTGTTGAGGGATTCGGTTTGGTTTGCAGGCACTAGCTTCACTATCAGAGCGCCAAGAGGTAGAAGCTCAGTGTTACATCACCGATTCCAACCTCTCTATCATCGCCAATTCCTTCCCTTGCTTGTAGGTCCTCAATCTCCACAATTGTTAGGGTATGAGCTAAACAGTACATTTATTTCTGGAAGTTTGTAGTTTTAATTGTGCTCAAAAACACCATTTCCAACTTTACAAGTGGAATGCTGAAATTCTACCCATGATATGGCTTCTCATTCAGTAAGATTATGTCTCTCTCTAAATCCCTAGACATATTGCTTTCTTCTGATTGCAGTTATTGTTGCTTCGTTGAGAGGGGAAGCATTTTATGTTACTGGCTGGGCAACAAGCATGGAGGAAGAGAGAGGAGAGAGAAGGAATGGGGTTGGGGTGTTTTATTTGCTTTTATACCCAAGGGTAATATGGGTAGCTCACTATACGGATAGTAAAAACCCATCCTACATTAAGAAACAATGTTTTCTTTTACCGAAAAAAAAAAAAAAATCCTGAAAACAAAAATGAACACCTTGAGATGAGAAACATCATGACAAGTTAAACATCAAAACAAACGACTGAAAACCATAGAATTCTGACACAGAAAAGAACACTAAACCAAGTACTGACCAACAACCTCAATGTGACAACTGAAAGACAAGCTCAAAATATCGAGCAACAAATTATAACACAGCAAACAATACAGTAATAAGTTGGAACATACAGTGTCAGCATGCATATACAAACTGTTCCATGCTCGAGTATTTCCACCTGCTTCTGATGTCTTTTTCTCTTCCTCCCTCTTCTGCTTAAATGTTTTAGCATTGCCCTCGGACACATGGATTCTGGAAAAGTTTCTCATCCATGAATGATAAGCTAGTGCACACAACTACAATTTAACAAATACATCAAATGCAGACTCTTAGGAATCTTACTCTTGATTCTGCACAGCTTCTTTTGCTTTTGCTGGCATGACATGCAATAATCTACCTTGGAAAACTGAATGATCCAATTCTTCTAATGCCCTGCGTTACAGAAACGAATCACTGTCACAAGCAAAGATCAAATAGCCCAACAAGAAACAAATATTGCGATCTCTGATAATGCTAATTACTATCCACATTTGTCTAACTTTGCATAATGACGACACAAAATCTCAAAGCTATTTTTTTGTTCCTTCCTGTTGTTGGATACAAGTTGGGATCGAGGACCAATTGGGCTATCAATTGAGTAGTGGGTATAGGAGTGGCGTTTCTCCTTCTTTTGCCTCATCTCTACCCCCAACCATTCTTACATAACTTCTGTTTTGGTGAGAGGTGGCAATACTCTTTGGATTAACCAGCTCAGAAGAAGTCCACATTATTCAGAAGTAAGCAACTCACCAACCTTTTCAGTATTCTTCACACATGCTATTTCTTCAAATCTCAGGATATTAAAGCATAGCAGATGCGCAGATCTCTAGCAATTAATTCTATAATCACCTACAAATTAAACCTAATCACAAACTTTATTTGGGAATTCAAGTACCAAAGATGGTTAGGCATTTGCTTGGTGAATACTCCTCGAAAAACCAACTAAAAATGATAAAAAAAGCACTATTACTTAGTGTTTTGCATTGTGTAATGGAGAAAGAGAAACTGGGTACCACCTGGTGTTGCATTGTGTTCTCCACACTTGAGGTCGTAAGGTATGAAACTTTGAATAGCATTGTCCACCATTTGTTTGGCATACCTCTAGGGCCCCATGTTTGATGTATAAAGAGGAAAACTAAATGCTCTACTATATTGTGGATGATTTCTTTGGCGAGGTATAATGGGATTTTTTTTTTTTTCTTTTTTCAAAACGTATCTTCACACCAAGAAACATCGTGGGATCTAGTTGTCTTTTGAGCTTCACTTTGTCTCCTGCAAGAGAGGTTTTCCTGGTTTTGTCTTTCAAAGGTACATAACATGATCCAGAAATGCTCTTTCATTTATCATTTGAAAATTGCTGTGCTTTTAAGTTGGAAAATGGGATCTAATAATCCCACAAATGGGCGGTCTAACAGCAATAATCCCAAATTTCACTTTGGCCGAGAATAATCCCACATATAGCCCGGATTGACGATAACAAACTAATGATGACGTTGTTAACTCTCCGTTACCCCCAACCGCCACCAGAGCCACCTTAGCCTATGACTACCTCATTGGAAAGTCGATCATCCTCCTCACCGTCTCCACAGCCCGGGCCTCACATGTCTCTTTAACGTCGTCGCCAACATCTGGCAAGGCCACTGACATTTCGCAAATCCCCATTTTCTTCATCAACGAGGCTGCAATTGTGTTTTCGGCCCTGAGGCAAGCTCAAAGGTCACTGATTAAGTTTGGGAAGGGCGTAGCTCATGCTAAAGCTGAAGATTCATTGAAGAAATTAGTGGAAAATTATGGGATATGCTTCTTGCCCACCAATAGAAAAGAGTTTTACTCCCTCATAGCCATGAATTGGCATCATCGGCGAAAGGAAATATTGTAAGGCATGATTTGAAGGAGGGTGTCTTAGTTGGGGGGCTTCTTGGGAGGCTCGTGGAGGGTCGGGTGGTGGAGAACGATGTTGGTGGCGGCAGGGCTCGCGCCGCTTGAGGTGGCTAAAATATTGGGGTTAATTGAAATTTAACCCCGTTATCAATAAGTTCTTTATTGTCCGGCAGGTCATATGTGGGATTATTTTGGGCCTAAGTGAAATGTGGGATTATATCGTCCGACCGCCCATATGTGGGATTATTAGCATCCTTTTATACTTTTAAGTTTGATATAAGTAGGGACATTTAAGACTTTTTGTTGTTCAAACTACACCACACATCTACGTTGCATAGAAACAGAAAAACCAGTAAACAAAAACGGAGAAACGGAAAATGTCGTTTCTCCAAAAACTAGGAAACGTAAAATACACACACACACACACACACGGAGAAACGGAAAATGTCGTTTCTCCAAAAACTAGGAAACGTAACACATATCATCAAGCTCTGACCACTGCCCAGCAAAGCAAGAATGTATCGAGAGAAATAGTCAACTTTTGCCTCCTGGCTTGATGCATGTTAGTAGTATTTATCCTTCCCAACTCCGAAGTCCACACAAACTAAGCATAATTTTAGAGTCTGCCTTTTTTATCAAAAAAAAATTTAGAGTCTGCCTTTCTGTTAAAGGTAGGCTGTCATTTAGGATATTAGAGTTACATCGCATATTCCAATATCTGATGGTACATGCATGTCCTACACTTCCTCTGGATCACTCAATCACTTTTTCTTTTGCTGCTGCTTCAATAAAGAAACCCTACATGAAATTCTGCAATTGTTAGCATTAGAGTTGTAATATCTGTGCAGATTTGGGCTCTAAGAAAGTTCAGACTTCAGAGGCAAAGCCTGAAATGAAAAATGGTGGCTGCTTGTATTTTGCAACAATTTATTGTTGTGCACCTCATTATTGAAATTAAGATGAGTTGACAATGAGAATTGCAGCACATATCAGAGAGGTGCACTTCCTCAAAAGATTTATGTTTCTGTTTCTTTCTTGTCTTTGCTAGTGTATTTGTTCGGTTTCTATGGTCTGTGAGCTGTTGCTTTTGTTACTTGTGGCTGGCTCTTGATTCTGGAAACCTTAGTAGGTAGCCCGATCTTGAGCTCAGCCTTCGTTGTATTTTGGTTTCGGTTTCATGGTAATGAAATCTCACGCTACTAACAAATAAAAACTATATATAGCGCAAGGTAATTTCTCAAAATTAACGATTTGTAGCTTTTTTAACCAAAACAACCTCGATAACAATTCACTTTTCATTGTGCAACTATAATAGTAAGTGGGGGACAATAATGGATGTACAACCATACTTAAATCAGGAGAGTGAGAATTTTATTCTAGACATCCCAGAACAGCAAGTGAGTACTTTTATGGATGGAGGGTGTAGTTCAAATCAAGGTTGTTATTCTGTATAAGATCCCAAAATCAAATAGCTTATTATAGCTGCAGATAAACAACAGAGTGACACTTAGAATGACTTACCTAGCAGCAGCTTCTGGTGAGCTATAAAGAACATATGCATATCCCTTGGATCGTTTTGTCTCTTTATCAATGACAAGATGGACCTCTGCTATATTTCCGTATATACTGAAGACATCCGCCAGCTCATCCTCACTGTACATTTTGTAACACATGCAAAAAATATTAGAGTTAATACACTTTCAGCATAATAAACAGCTTACTAACAGCAAGGGGCGGAGAAACAAGACAAAAAAATCTTTACGTTGCAGCATAGGGAAGATTGCGAACAAAAAGCCGACCAGTCTGAAGCACTTCATTTGCATCTTGTGGACTAGATGATGGATTCCCAGGGTTCATAGATTCATTGCCAGATTCTTCAACAGCACCCATTTCTGGTGAGGTGTTCTGTCTCACTGAAGTAGTAGGTTTCTGAACTCCCTGCTCATTTTCATTACCTTGAGCAACATCATCACTAATCTCATCATCCTGATCCATGTCAGTCCCACTTTCATCATCACTATCACTTTCTGAATCGGACCATTCTTTTTTAAGTCGACTTTTAAAGTATTCCATCTCTGAAGCTTCTTCTTCATGGGCAACTTTTTGAGGTTTCTCTGGGTTCTCACCCTGTAGCCCATTCTCTTGAGCTTTTTTATTTGTGTTAAGCTTCTTTTTTGACACGTGATCTTCTCTTTTTGACTGAGTGGCCTCTTCACTGACTTTCCGTATTTGTTCAAGAGTGGGAGCTACTAGATCATTTGCCCACAATTTTGATTTACTTCGTGTCTGCATAACCTGAAGAAACTCTAAAAGTTTGGTATCATTTTTCTCCTCATTATTGTCTGTACTCTTCTTGTCAGCTTTAGCTTTCCTGCCTGGAACTTGGTTTTCCTTGCGTTCTTCAGTCAACTTCTCTTCTTTCTCCTTAGAATAACGACTCCAAGAACGTTGAATATTTGGATCCCCTTCTTTCCAAGCAACCTGTTAGTATAAAAAATAAAATAAAAAAAAATAAAAATAAAAAAAAGAAAGTTAATGGCCTAAAATTTACATTTTCCAATTCAAACTAAACAAATGTTGTCTTGATTAGTGGAGGGTGTTTTAGAGTATACAGATTCATAACTCAAAGGACAAATAGTCAGACTTCATGATCTCAATGATGAGCTACCTTCACCAATTTCCAATATCCGTGCATAATTTACTTGGATATGTATTGGAGCAAATTTATCATTGCAATGACGACAAATACAGAGCTAACAAATTATTGGTCCTTGAGGATGACTAATGACCTTTACCCAACAAAAGACGACACTTGCTATCATGGCCATCCTGCCCCCTTCTTGCCACTTATCTCTTGTCCTTAGTTTTAAAAGGCGCGAGGCGCACTGAGGCGCAAATGGTCCTCAAAGCCGAGGCGCGAGGCGCAAGGCGAAGGCGCACGCCTCACGTACGCGAAGCGCACATTGTATATTATTATAATT
>BSSO01006363.1:0-12041 GCA_030267885.1 Mesembryanthemum crystallinum
TATTGTATTTGTGAGTTAGTGGAGGGGTATTATAGAAAAGTTATGAGATTTTATGGGTTTTGAAAGCTAATTTTGGGACAAAAAATATGATGTTTTTGAAAGCTAATTGCGGGACGGAGAGAGTAGTAAATAATTAACCACATGTTCCATAAAAAGAAACCGAAACTAGGGTTCGTCTTGTGATGATTGAGCTCGTGTATCACAAGCTTTGCTTGCCCGTTGTTATCGTCTTGGGAAAAGGGGATTGAAACTGAACATCACCAAGATACTTTCAAGAAAACTTGCTTCTCAATTGTGTTCCCATTGGAACAGATGATCTGATATCTTGGGGGAGAATTTTAAAGTCAAAAGTTAGAGCAACTATGTGGAATTATATTAGAGGATTTTTTGCGAAACACTACCTTTTATCATGTCTGTTTTGCGAACAACTACTTTTTAAATTTTTTTTTTTGCAAACAACTACAATACCTTTTAAGATGGATTTTGTTGCGAAGTGATACCTTTAGCCGAGTTCAGGCCAAATTTTTAGTGAAATCCCCAAAATACCCTTACCCCCTTTATGTAATTAACTTAAATCCTAACCTTTTTTTAACCGTGCGCCCGATTTAGAAAGTTTATATTATTTTATGCGAGCTGTATAAAGGTACTTTTCACGAGATATAGAAAAAGGTAGAGTTTAAGTGAATCACCTGAGAGGGGGTGAGGGTATTTTGGGAATTTCACTAAAAATTTGGCTTAAATTCGGCTAAAGGTATCAATTTACAACAAAATCCATCTTAAACTCTACCTAGATACTCTACTCGAGAAATCTTGCTTCTCAAAGATGTTCCAATTAAAATTTTGGAGGAGAAATTTAAAGTGAAAGTTAGAACAGTTATCTGGAATTTCATCAAATCTACTCAACACATCGAGATGACAAGTTTACATGTGTATTTCCTTGCGACTTTGAGAAACTATTGTTCAATTCAGAAGTTCCTAATGGGGACCCAAAGGTATGATTAATTCACTACTGAAGCATTCCTTTGATGTCTACCCAATTTTACTGCAATAACACCAAAACTCTACCACAGGTTGAAAGATTACTGCACTGCACAATTTGTGCAGAAACCCTGCAGCTCATACTTGTTCAGCGTCCATTCAAACTCAAGTCCAAGGCTCAATACATGAATACTAAACAGTTTGCACAAAAACAAGAAGGGCTTGAAGTATTATTGGAATGTACACAATGATTCAATTTTAGCCAACAAATGAAGTGCAATAAAGGTTTAACGGGTACACTTAGGGGAAGTGGGTGAAGGGAAGATCTCCGCTCTTATCAATGGAACTGCTATCAACTACTGCTTTTACTCCATGCCACATCACGGAAAAGTGTTTTGCTCTTTCTTTTTTCTTTCTTTTAGCGATAAGAAGGGGGGTATCTAAAATCGAGTTCAGGATCACAAGAGTTACATTTAGCAAGGATAAATAACCAAGCCGGTGCAAGGATCGTACAAAATAGCATCTGCAAGCAAGTATAAAAACCAGTAAAATCTGCAAACAAGTCATTGATCAACAGTATCTAGCTAACCTCAGAACTCTGCGGTTACTTTCTTCTAATTTTGACTTTGAGAGTCCGCATAATTTTTCCCTCGGGCAAGGGAATGGCCTTTGGCAAACGAAGTGGTACCTCAAACTCCCCCAGTGATGACAAAGGATTTGGTAGGTGCAAGTTCTTAGGTTCAATGCGTACCAAAAGCTGCCTTGCCACCTAAAAATAAGAAATCAATTGATTACCATCTCAACATAAAGAAAGCCATCCTTTTCTGAATATGGCATCCAAAATACAGAAAGCAGCTAAGGTCAATACTGAAATAGCTAAACATGTAACCTAATATAAGTGGAGTAATAAGGAGAATAAGTCACTCCGACTCTTCATTTTACCTCACAATAGCCATGTCGGACACTTGACACTACAACATGGGTATGAAATCCATACCCGACACTCCAATTGTCAATCGGACACTTCTTATATGTTGAACCACAAACTGATAGAGTAAAATCATTATAAAATATAGAACTAATATAAAANAAGAGGAATTGGAAAGCAGAAACTTATTGAGATATGCTCACAGGTGAGTTTGAAATATAAATCTGTCTACATAAAATCTAGGAAAAATTTCATTTTGGGTACCCGACGTTAGACCTAATTGCATTTTGGGTACCCACCTTTTCAATAATCTCATTTTGGGTATCTAAAAAATTAAAAATTGTCTCATTTTGGGTCATTTGACTGACGGTGTTAAAATTTCCGTTAAATGCTAATATGTCATTAAGCAAAAAAAAATCTTCAAAAAATCCCAAAAAATTCCTAAAAGCTAAAACAAAATTTCCAAAAATATTAAATTTTATCTGCAATTATTAGGATTTTTTCTACATTTTTTTGGGAATTTTTAAAAATTGTTTTTGCTTAGTAACACGTCGGTATTTAACGGAATTTTTAACCCCGTTAGTAAAATGACCCAAAATGAGACAACTTTTAATTTTACAGGTACCCAAAATGAGATTATTGAAAATACGGGTACCCAGAATACAATTAGACCTAACGTCGGGTACCCAAAATGAAATTTTTCCTAAAATCTATGACATGCAAAATTGCAACAATTTAGTATAAAATGCACATAAATCAGCCTTTTAAAAATGACTATGTTTCATAACTGCCATATCCCCGTACTCATGTCCAGATTTAGGACAAAGTCCCAGTGTTCAAATTTTTGAGCCATGGCGAGTCGGACACTTGGATCCGTACCTGTACGCGACACTCGTACACATGTACGAGGGTAACATAGGTCACAAGTAACTACATGCTTCTAACGTTCTTCTCACAAGTTCAGACAGTAATTGCGAAACAGAACAAAGAAAAATAGCAAGAAATACCTCAGCAACAATCTCATCTACTGTCACAGGTTCACGCAGTTCATTGTCAACCTTGAAGAATCTTCTAAAAACCTACACAACATATTCAATTATCAGATCTCAGAACAACAACTACACACCTCTAATATCCATGAACATTACATAGATAAAGTTTAGCAAAATGAGAATAAAGTATAAAGCGTATATGACAAAAGCTTTGTTGTCCTTTTGTGTTCCCGACTTCCTGTACATCTTTTTACTTTTGGATTGGGGGAGAGGAGGGTTGGTGTGGCGGGGTGAAGTAGTGACTGAGTTTGAGTTTTAGTTCTTGTGAAAGATCTTCGAGATGCTTCTCCATTGTGAAGCCTCTCTTCTTCTGATGGTTGGTCCACTCAACCTTCTTGATCCCTACGAATGACGATGAAGTGGACAGCAGGGGCAGAAAAGTGAACTTCAAACATCTTGTGCCAGCTATTACACATTTCATTGATGAAATGGGAAAGGACATAGATGAGGCAAGTTGTAAAACACAGAAGACAGATGGTAGCACTGCGATTTCAATTTTTTTTGGTTCATTACTTCATTCAAGACAATTACTTTTGTGCTCCATGTGAAACAATCATATTATTCATAGTAATCAGGTCAACTATGATCATATAGTACAATGTTCATAAAATACTAAAGTCAATTCTGATAAGCATAAAGCGACATTGAAGCTGCTTCCTTTGCCTCTATATCAACTATCATAGCAGTATTGCACCATATCCCCCCTTGTGGCTCTCTGTCACACACTCTCTGAAGTTCTCCCCCTTAAAGAAAATGGTAAAAAAGAATAATTCACAGGGTAATGTAAACAAATTCTACAAGTTCTTTAAAACGTGGAAGGACTACGAAAATAAGTGGTCGCTTGGTTTAAGTGTTAAAATATGTTTGGTTGACAAGGAACACCCACTTACCTGAGTAAACTAGGTAAGTGGCTACTTCCATTTTGGGGGAAGCAGAAGTTCCTAGGAAGTGTTACTTTCCTAATTTTTGTTAACGAAGCAACTATCTATCTTTCTACTTTCCGGGAAGTATATTTTAATTGTAACCAAACAACCACTAGTATGTAGCAAGAGTAGCAACCCAACTTAAACTCTAAAAATGCTAGCTTAAGATGGTCACTATATAATATAAAGGTATATAGCAATTAGCAAACTTACAAGAGTTCCATTGTCCAGCCGTTTAGCAGCAGCAAGGTATTCTTTCATCTTATCTTCCTTAGTTTCTTTCACCACCTTAACTTCTTCCACCTCTTTAGGTTCGTATATCTGCTCATCATGAAAAAAATCAAGAAGAAAACAAACCAACAGTAACCTCATAAAATAGCTAGGCACCTGCCTTTTAATCCATTAAATTAGCAAAAACAATAAGTGCAATGAGTGTATGAATAAACAATTCAATAAGGTCAAGAAAAACACCTTCCTCTGCTCCTTGACGAGATAGGCAAACTTATCAATGTTTGGCACAGCAAGTAGCTTTGGCATTAGATAATTGCGGAAATACCCAGGAGCAACCTTCACTGTCTCACCAGCTTTCCCAAGCTTCTCCATGTTCTACATTGATAAGCCATTCAAACTGATAAATTTCACCATATATTGCTTCATATATCGCAATAGGGTAGCTTTGGGGTTTTTTTGACGAACCGTAGTAAGTATAACTTCCAATTTTCTGAATCTCACTCCTTGACCAGTGAAAAACAAGGGATGAACTAACCCATCTGATTTCTTCATGCTAGCTTCTTGAACAACTTGACGTAGTATGTTTCTTCCATACTGTAAATATGCCATCTGATGGCTTGTATTTTCACCTACACTATCATAAACATAAAGTAGAACACATTGTAAATCGACAATCCTTTAATCATAAAGACAAGTATTTTCCCCACACAGCGCATAATTGATGGCTGCAGCATTCGTTGTCGTACAAACTACCAACTGAAGCAATCAAGCAAGTAACCAAAACCTTTATGTTGTTAACTGCGAATCCCTAAAAATTGTCAATAATAAGACAGCAAATTCAAGCAACAACATGCTCGTGATTCACATTAGTGCTTAGCAGTCATAATGCATCGTATTATTGCTCTAAACTCTTCAATCAAGGGTACCACACAGATATCACTTGGTCGATTCAAAAACCCTCCCAATCGAGTTTAATCTTAAGTAGTACAAATTCAAATAAAATTCATTACACATTCACAAATTCGACCCAAAATGCTAACTCAAGAACCAACTCTAACCTAAACTACGCTCAATCAGCTCAACAAATTCATGTTCATAACAACACATTTATAGACTAATAAACCCTAGCAAACCAAACCTCAACCTATTCAACCACCAAAAATGGAAGGAAAACAGAAGAAACATCAACAGCAAAGGTAAAAGACTGATCAAATGGCACCTCTTCGGCTCAAACTCAGGTCAAAAATGGCAGATTTTGGCGACAAGGGTGCGATCGATGAGAGTTCCTCCAATCGAGAAGAGAGAGAGAAATAGAGAGCAGCCACACCAGCAAGTAAGGGCCGGCAGACGACGGTGACGGTGGCGATGGCGGTGACGGTGGCGATGGCGGTGACGGTGGTGGCGGCGGTGGAGGAGTTGGAGGTTTAAGTGAGGGAGTGAAGGGAAGTGAGAGAAAGTGAGGGGCGAAGTCCTGCTCCTGAATTAGACTAAACCAACCCATAAAAAAGCAAAAGCCCAACTTTGACTTAAGCCTAATCTCTATGGGAAGCCCAGTCCACGGCCCAGGCCCATATGAAGTAGTAGATCTGGCCACAAGCGGGCTCGGCTTAATTTAAAATACTCGGTATTGAGTTCGTGTTCGAGTTCGACTCAAACTCTAATATTGGGCTCGACTTCGTCTCGGATACTAATTACAAAGCTCGAATTTTTCTTCGTTGAATATATTATTTTTAATCAATTCATTCATATTATATTGGCAAAAAAAAAAAAAACGTTTAGAAAATAACTTGTTAAACATTATGTAACTTATTTTTAAAAATAACTATGACACAGTACTATCTAAAAGCTTGTTTAGGGTTGCGAGCCCATGAGACGAGTACTATTGAGCTCAAGCTCGGCTCATTAAGTTTGAGCCGTGAGTTCAAATTTGAGTTTGGCTCGTTTAGTTTGCAAACCAAGCCTAAGCCGAGTTATAATTGAACCTATCCCGAACTGTTCGTGAGTGACTTGCCTTATGGCCAGCCCTATGAAGCAGACAAGGACACGAGAAGTTATTATAGGAAAATCATTGTGATTTGTACTCAGCCTATTTTTATTGGACAACTCAAAATTTTGAATTATTGGCATGATACATGTCGTTCTATTCATTGGTTACCTAAGACAAAATGTTAATTTTGCCGTTAATATCTCATACAATAAAGTCAATAATATGTGGCCAATGTTTTCCACTCAAAGCATGTTTGACTTTACTTCTTAGTTAAAAGATTGAACTTCTATTCTTATTTCCTACTCATTTTCTAAGAAGTTAAAAACATGAATCACTAGTTACCCTTTGAAACTTGTTCTTTTTGAGCTTCAAGGTTGGGTTTTTAGCCTCGAGGTGGAGGAAGTGGGGCTGAATTGTAAGAAAAATAGGGCGAGAAGCTCAAAATTTTGAGAAAAAAAGGTCAAACGCGCTCTTAACTTGTTGAGTATTTGATCATTTGACAATCGATTATTCATTATTGGGCTTTGGTAAATGAATATTTAAGCTATGATGTTGTGGAAGAGAAGTTAATTTTTGAAAATTTAAAAGGGTAATGGCTTAATGTAACGGGTTGATAACAACCAGTTGTCTAAATGGGGTACCAAATCCCTAAGCCTAAAAATAAAATAAAGATTTTCTCTACTGTGTCCCTGTATTTTTAACAAATTAAAAAATGCGTGTTTTAAAATAAAATTTCTCGTGGTGTCCTCAAACTATTAGCTATTAGTTGGTAGTGCCCATATAACCTTATAATTCAAGGTAAAGTTGCGTTAAGTGATGTCATGAGCCACCCGCTTTCACCAGATCCCTTTTCTAATCCTGCCCATCCAAGCCTCCCACCTTTTTACAGCCCCTAGTCCCCTCCCTTCCCCCTATGAATGAAATTGACTACTTTCTCTATACACCAAGACTCCCTAATCCCATTTGAGTTTCTGTGTCTGCCCCTGCCTAGCATGCCCCTTTAGCTTTCTCTTTTCTCCCTATTCATTTTCAACTAG
Organism: Mesembryanthemum crystallinum; assembly: GCA_030267885.1. Classification (NCBI taxonomy): domain Eukaryota; kingdom Viridiplantae; phylum Streptophyta; class Magnoliopsida; order Caryophyllales; family Aizoaceae; genus Mesembryanthemum; species Mesembryanthemum crystallinum. The sequence continues at coordinate 7,137 of BSSO01006363.1, forward strand.
CATAATGAAATAAATTCACATTTTACTTAACAACCACTAAACAATTGGTCACCTAATGTACTTAAACAATAATATGAGGGCAGCATGAGAAATTTTATTTTTTGGTTCTAACCAGGGTATCCACCGCCGACAGCAGTGACTAATCCCCTCGCCCCGGGAGCTCCACTTAAGGGTAAAGGGCTGGCCAATGATCTCTTTCCATTCGCAAGGGTTGGGAATCGAACTCCCGACCACTTGGTTAAGAGACAAAGTGAGCTAACACTACGCTAAGACCAACTTAGTCATGAGAAATTTTATTTTTAAAACACGCATTTTTTAAAAAATTTAGAAACACAAGGATAATATAGAGAAAATCCCAATAAAATATTTACAGAGTACTATTTTAGGGCAAGACCTTAGTACCTTACCACGACACTGAGTAATGTATGTAATACATCAGTTATAATGACTCAAGTAAAATACAAGATTCTTTTAACATTTGACATAAACTTGTCATACTTATTTATCATATAGCCAAAGCCAACCCAACTGTCAAAATTAAGAATCTTAATTTATGGCTGATAGTACAAGATAAATTAATCAATGTACGTTGGTCAAATGCTTATAACATACTCAAAAATATTCCATCCGATGATGCCATACAATTGACTTAGCACCCAGTTGAGCTTAAATTTAATTATACTACCTACTTTCTTTCTTTTTATTTCCATTATCCAACCCCCTATTGTCAGAGCACAGATCAAAGATCAAAGTCAATTACACAAGGCATGCTTCTTATTGCTTTTCAAATAATGTAGGATTATACTACTGATAACTTCACTACATACGCTCTTTACGTCCCTTTCAAACGTTGTTAAATTAATAAAATATTTGTCCTTTTTAAATATTTCCAAACCAATTCTTACTCACTTATTTCTCCATGTATTATTACCTCTTCATTATCTATCAAATACAATAAAAAAAAAAAAATTCAACACACAACTCTCTCTCCTAATAAAACTAATACACTACTCCCTCCGTCCATCTAAAATGTTGTCGAACCACTCAAAATGTTTGTCCATCTCAAATGTTGTCAAATCAATTATTACCCACTTACTTCTCCATATTACCCCTCCACTGTTTACCAAATACAATTTAAAATTCTCCACTCAACTCTCTCTTCTAATATAAAAATTATAAACCAAACCCCACTCACAATATAAAACCAATACATTATTAAGGGTAAATAAGGAAAAATCAGTCGTTACAATTATTTCTTAAAATCCGCACCATAATTGTTTTGACAACATTTAAAATGGATGGAGGGAGTATATCAAGAGTAAATTTGGAAAAATGAGCCCTTACAACTGTTTCTTGCAATCCGCACCAGAATTGGACTGTGTTGGCAAAATTAGCTGTAGCTGTGAGCTATGAGCTGTAACTTTAACTATTGCTACAAATGTTTTGTAGCTGAGATAAAAAAAGAGCAAGTTTCAAATTTCAAGATATAACTTTTACTCAAAATCAAGCTATCAAGAGAAAGCCAGTATGGATAATTTCCAAAAATCAGTTGTAACTGTCAAATGAAAGCTAGCTGCTTCAAATCTTGTTTGGTAGTTGAGAGAAAGAGAACAAAAAAAAAAAAAAAAAAAACAAGATTCAAGTTTCAAGTTGTAACTTTTGCGCAAAAATAACCTTTTTAATGCCAAATATAGCCTTGGTTTGACAACATTTGAAAGAAACTGGGGGAGTATAATAGTAGTACTAATGAACTCATATTAAATCATAGCACCATCTTCCGATCAAATTAAAAGCCACGGTGTTAAATATAATTAACTTTTCTAATCGAATATTAAGATGTGTACACAAGTATACAGTAGTGAATTAGTCCATGTCAGCAAATAAAATAGTAGCTCAAGTGAGTGACTCAAGTCTGTACGGGCATGTCCTATGCCTCTGCGTGTGGAAAATTCTCACTGGCCCACCCCCTTCACATGCTTTGCACAAGCTCCCTTAATTAATCACCTAATTGGCTTAACTCATCCAATTAATTGATCCGAGATTTTAGGAAAATTATTTATTGTACTTCTTAATTACTAGTATCTTTGGTCCATTTTTGGAAGAAGTCTTAGCCATTAATTGGATCAGATAGCTATGAATTCTATGGGCATTGTTAATATAAAAGGTAAAGGTTTCTCTTAATATACAATGGGGTGACTAATTTAGACGCGGTTTAGAAGGCTTGAATTCACCACTTTTATATGAAACGTTTCCACTTTATAGGCAATTTTTTTTAGTACAAAGAACATGACAATTGATATATGGAAATAGAGATGATTCACTGACTATGATCAACCCTTTCTTAAGGAAAATTGACTAGTTGGAACATATATGTTACAGTCTTAATTTGGTAAAAACTACAGTAGCTAACTCACACACAAGAATTTTAAACTATACTCAAAAACCTGTATAGAGTTGGTATATTGTAATATAACAATAATACACCAGCTATTCAAAAAAAGGAAAAAAATAAAAATCAACCCTTTCTTAAGGAAATTTTACCCCTGTGTCCCCTGCTTTTGAGGAAAAATCAAACTTGTTAAAATATTCCATGTCATCTTTATTCTATTTAAAAAATCACCCCATTTTTGAAGAAAATTACCCTAACATATAAATGCGCCAAGTTTATACAAGCCTTACTCTATACTATATGAATCTCAAATATCATTTCAAATATATATAATATACTAGTCATTAATAAAACACAACTAGCTTAGTTGACAACACATAATTAACATGACTCATTACTCTCTCTATAAATACCGTACACTCTAAGAACCCAACACGAAACTACATCCACCAAGTAAACACTCCCTACCTTAGCTAAGCTAACTTGTGGAGTAACAACAACCACATTTATCAAACAAAACAAATTCTCACGAGGCCCATCCCTCACAACATCATCATCATGAGATCAGTTCAAATACTCACAAAATTCTCTCTCCTGTTACTCCTCCTCATCCTCCTCTCCTCCACCTTCACCCACGCCCAGCCGCCGCCCTCCACCACCAGCAATGCCACCACCATCTCGGGATGCGAGGCGGCCGCAGCCCACGGCTGCTATGATAAGGCCAAATCCTTGAAACTGAAGGTGATGTTATTTAATGATTCAAAATTGATTCCTATTGGAATATGCAACTTTTTATGGTCTATGTGTTCAAGTCATGCTGTTAGTGATTACTTACTCCGTTTTTATTTTATCTTGTATTTGACTTTTTTCGCGATCTATGAGATGACATTTTGACCGTAAATAATTGCAATTCTATAATTATAAAAATTTGATACATTTTGACTGTAGATAATTGCAATTCTATAATTATAAAAATTTGATATTCTGAAAGTGCTAGTTAAAATGAATCTAAAAATTTTATTTTTACTTTATAAAATTTTTATAACTTTTCATAATTTAATGGTAAAAATTTACAATGTTTTAATGGTGGTAGTGAGCCAAAAACCTCTCCTAAAAAACCCAGGATGCTTATAGTGCAAATCTTAAATTAAAATCTCGGGTTTGTATAAACTATTAGGTCAGTACAAGAAATTTACATGCAATCAGAGGAATGAGGAATTGAATCTAGACCTAATATACCAAGGGCCTCACTTTTAACCATTAGAGCAAGAACTCATCGGCAAGTGATTACTTTTGATATGAATGACATGGGTTGGCAAGAAACCTCTTAGAGGTTTCCAGCATTAATTGGAGATGCTCTCATTAATTAGTTTGATGTAAGAAGCTGATCAATAATTTCCCATCATTAAATTTTTACCTAATAATCTTGGTATTTTTCTCCAACAGGTGATAGCCATCTTCACCATCTTGGTAGCAAGTGTGATAGGGATCGGGTTGCCCCTTTTCTCGACCGCAATCCCGGCTCTCCACCCGGACCGGGACGCGGCCGTGGTGGTCAAGGTCCTCGCCTCGGGGGTCATCCTGTCGACGGGGTTCATGCACGTGCTGCCCGACTCGTGGGCCAATCTAACCTCCGAGTGCTTGCCGGAAGAACCATGGAGGGCTTTCCCTATGTCCACCTTCATCGCTATGGTCACGTGCGTTTTTACTATGATGATGGACACGGTTGCTACATCGTATTTCAAGAAGAGGGGGATCAAAAACCGGTTGCACCACTGCGGTCATGGCGGTGGTGCTAATGGTGGTGGTGTTGGAGGTGGTGGTGTTCATCATTTGGAGAGCCCAAGCATAGAAATGGTTGAAGGGAATGATGGGAACAAGGTGGGAGAGTTAGCTGTTAGTGGTGTGGTAGTGGAGGACAAGGAGACTAAGTTGTTGAGGCATCGTATTGTGGCCCAGGTATCATTAAATTAACTTAATTTCTCTGTCCGTAATTAATTAAAAAGTATTGCATAATGAAAACATTTTACAATAATTAAGTAGTATACATAGGGATGTCAGTCCCACCCGCACTCATTGGATATCCAGTCACCTAACTCGATATTGGTGGATGTGAATGATATTAAATGGATGAAAGGCGGGTCGGATGTGGATATCGATAACTAGCGGGTTGGATATGGATGATGGTTTATCATCCATTTATCCACCTGCTGGATATCCATATCCATTTAATAATATTATTTTTAATAAAAATATATAAATAAGGCCACATATATATACATAATTTTCCAAATATTGGCAATAATACTCCCTCCGTCCCTCACTTTCCTTAACATTGCACTATTCGCACAAGAATTAAGGATGTTGTATTTGGACTATTTTGCCCTTGATTGATAAACATTAAACTAATGGGTAGTGGGTGTGAGAAACATTAAAATAATGTGAAGAGAGAGAGTGATTGAAGAGAGAAAGTATAATTTTTTATTGTATGTAAGGGATAGTGGGGGGTAAATAAG
>BSSO01006364.1:0-12040 GCA_030267885.1 Mesembryanthemum crystallinum
AATCAGCCTAAAAGATTAACCCATGTTTCAACTCACATTTAACCGTGGATTAACACCCAAACACACCGTTTTGGTGTAGAATAGAAGGGCTAAGCCCAAAAATACGAAAATTACAAAATAAATAAAGAAAATAAAAATAATTGCAGTAAGCTAATAAAGTAAAATAAAAATAAATCAAAATAACTCCTTTGGAACTACGACCGGTTTGATCCCCTCTAAAGGGGTACGTAGGCAATACAACCCGGAAAACATAAAAATAAATAAGAACATTCAAAACTCCTTGGAACTATGACCGTTTGATCCCCTCTAATGGGGTACGCAGGCAACTCATCAAATACGAGTACAACCTGGAAAACATGAAAATAAATCAAAACATTCAAACTTCTCTCGTACTTTGGAACTACGACCGGTTTGATGCCCTCTAAAGGGGTACGTGACAACTCATCAAATATGAGTGCAACCCAAAAAATAAATCAAATCTCTCGAACTACGACTGGTTTGATCCCCTCTAAAGGGGCACTTAGGCAACTCATCAAATATGAGTACAACCCAAAAAATAAATGAAACACCTAAGCCTAAATCAATAACTAATAACTATTCAAAACTAGTCGGAATCAAAGGGTCTTCTCCTAAAGGGGATGTAATTGTGTCTAAAGACTATGGATAGGGTCGTACCTAAATAATAAAAACCAACGTATAAATACGTTTGGGAGATTATGTTAGCAACTTAAACTTAAATTTTTTTTTGCTCAACACTTACTTTACCCAAGTTGGCTCAGGGGATAAGGTTCTGCTATGGGAGTATGCTTGGAGCGCTGATGCGCCTGTCTCCATTTCTTTTTCCGCCGTTATAATCTCTCGTCTCTTTATTGCATGCCTATTTGCATATTCTTTTGATGGTGTCTCCGTCTCTTTCTTGGAATTTTCATTTCACGAGAATTATTAATGGGAGAGAAGTTGACAAGTTGCTTCTTCTTCTTGACTCTTTCTCTTATGTTATTGAGTCAAACACAAGGGTTTGAGTTGTTTCTTTCCACAACCACCACCCCTGATAATCTTTCTTTTCAACTTATGTTTGTTATTTGGAGTGCTAAAGTTCCCTTGAAGGTTTGTGCTTTCTGTTGGACTGCGATTTTAGTGTTAACACCAACAATCTGCGGCAGCAAACTTTAGGAGAAAGAAGTGTAGAAATGAAGGTGCATAGATTTGTTTTTGGTGTCTTAGGGTCGGGAGGTAACTAAGCTCTCCATTTGTGCTATTCTCTAGCTTGGGGTTTTTAGCAGCAGTAGCTTAGGATGTGGGCCTAGGAAGGAAGGGACGTTTTAATTTGAAGGATGCGATTTTCGATTGGGATTAGTGGTTTTGGTTTTATGGTTGTTCTCAAGGTCTTCTTGTCCAGAGGGGTTTTTGGATTTTAGTTGCTTTGTTATCTAAAGAACTTCTAATTCTCCTCTTGTATTCTTTTGGAGTTGCTACTTATAAACTTACCTTCTTATTTTAGGAAAAAAGAAAAAAAAAACAATCTTCCACAACAAAGGAGGCCCTATATAAGGCACTATCTCCAGATGTGTGTGTGATGTGTTTCAGGAGTGAGTAGACTAAGGAACACCTGTTTGCGCATTGTCCGTTTGCTTAGGGTGACTGGCAAAGGTTGCTTGCCTTCAGTGAGGAATGTTGGGTTTCTCCTTCAACCTTAATGTTGATGTTCCACTTGAACCACAGAGGCATGGGGCCTAAGGAGGAGGGGAGGTTGTGGCATTCTGCAATGTTTGCTGTGGTTTGGTGTATGTGGACCGAGAGAAATGATAGGCTTTTTCAGAATTTGCGTCTGTTTGAGGACTTGGTCTGAGACAAGTTGGTCTAACTAACTTCTCTTGGATTTTTGCTCATAGGATCTCTGGAATTTCTTCGTCAAAAGTACAGAGGGATTAGCAGGCTTTTTTACTTTTTTACAAATTTTTCTTTAGGAGGACGCCTTGTTCTCTTTTCTAGTACAAAGTTGATTCTTATTTATTATTGCAATTATATTTTTATCTCCTAAAAAACACTGAAAAGATTAAGTTAAGCATGAGAAAAGAGCTTGACATATTGCATGGATTGTTCTTGCCGGAGTCATCATGATTGAATTTGAAGCATGCAAGAAATGTCTTTGGCAGGCTTGGGCTGGGTGAAAATGACACATTTTTTCATATTACGTTTGAACATCCTCTTCATATTTTCGCTTAATTAATTTCGTCCTTTGATTTAGGGAATTTTTTGATCGACAGTCATCATTCGTTAGTTTGCAGTTTTGTAGCATCAACCCCTACTGTTCTCCTCTTGCACTGTTCTTTAGCTTTAGGGGTATTGTAGAAGAGGCAATTTGGGGTTTTCAAGGGAGGTGGACTTACTTCTGAATCAAGGTTATGGGCCTAGGAAAGAAAAAGAAGCGTTTTAGGTAGGGTGCGTTTTTTACTTTATTTATTTATTTATTTTTTTTTTTTTTAATAATTAAGAGGACGAGTCCTCAGGAGAGCTAGGAAGGGTGCATTTTGGGTTGGTGCTTCTAATTTTACGGTCTTTCTTGGAATATTTCTGTCAGAAGTACAGAGAGCTTTTCGGGCTTTAGTTTGTTTGTAATGTAGGAGGACTCCGTGTTCTCCTCTTGTATTCATTTCAACTTGTTATATATATAATTACTTTCTTATTGAAAAGAAACAGTCCTTCATTTTAGCTTCTCGATGTAAATGAATTTTCTTATGGCACCAAACAATACATTGTTGCTACTTGGCGATACATCAAAAAATTGGTCATTATGTCGGATGTTGGGTTGAATATTAGAGATAGTTTTTATTCTCTGTTTTTAGATTGTTCACTGCTTGTTCGGAACCCCCCAAAAGAAGCTATTCTGCAAAGTAGTTGCGGAATGAAGATTGGTAGACTACCTAGTGGAGAGTCCAGCACATGTTTGAGACTATTCTGTTTAGCAATTCCCTAGGACATTATTCGCGTACCAAAAGATTGGACCTGTTATAGATGCCTCTTAAACATTTTTAGACTTCGTTAGGCAATTTATAAATGAATAAATGGGAGGCCTGCAATGTTCTTGACACAGCCCACAGGTTGCATGAATAACATCAGGACCATGTAAAGCCCATGCCTCACAAATAATCCAAGTTTTAACGGAGAAAACAAAAGGAAAAAGAAAATGAAGAAACGCTTGCAATGGAGTATTCAAATAAGCTAATTTACAACCAGGAAGCCAATGCAGCCAGCACTAAGCAATCAAAGTGAAGGGTGACGAGACAACAATTGCAAATGCCTTGTCACTTTGTCAGTAAACTACAGGGCTGTATATAGAGGTCTGTCTGTGTCTTTTCACATTATGTGGATCATTCTACTATTTCTGCTTCTGCACCAACAACAGATTCTGACCTCAAATGGACAAGGTTGCTTAGGTATGATTCTTCAACTATGGTAGAAATACATAGAATACTCTGATGCAACCATACTGGAAGGTTGAACTCAGTCTGACACTTCTGAGGAGTCTGAGTTATGTAGGCGTGCAATATTGATAATTAGTGTTTGGGTATGAAGATTTCCTTTTGCTTCCTTTTTACTAATTCATGGTCTGGTCTAAAGTTCTGGTGGCAGCCACACGTTAGTGTCCACGTATAGAAATTATGATTGGATTGATCTTTGTGAACCAGGACAGTAACACACTAACACTTCTATTTATAAAACATTTCTGACTCCCCTTTGCCTTGGCTTTGTAGCTTGTCCATTGGCTAACACATGAAAAGTATTATTTATTTCGGTACTTGATTTGTTGGATGTAACAACAACAACAACAATGTTGTTGATTTGTTGGATTTCTTTTCAAACAATTACTGAATTGTAAATTTCTCCATCATAATGCAGCTGGAAGATAAGAGAAACGATCTTGGACCTGCTTTACCCATTGATAAACCATCAATACTACTATGGGTTGATAGAACATCCGACTTCACTGAAACGAAAAGAAAAAGTCAGGAAGCTCTTAACGCATTTAAAGAAGTAGCTATGCAGCTCCAGAAGCAATATCAGGTTGATGGGCGAAATATTGGTTGGCCAAAAAGATATCCACTCCATAAATATCAAGTGTCAGCTAGTATGTTTGGGAATCATAAATTGCGGCTATCACCTTCATCTCAGAAGATAAAATTCAAGGATAAAATGTCTGTCATGATTGTAAATGATGGAAAACTTGTTACTTTAGATAACGAGGCCTTAAATTTACAAGGTGGTTCTTTACAAGAGATTTTGGCATATTTGGTAAGGCAAAAAAAGCCATCAACATTAAGCTCACTCGCAAAGGAAGCAGGCTTCCAACTGCTTTCAAATGATATGGAGATAAAAATGGCTGATGTGTTATCATCTCAGACAGAAAGCCAATATCATGGTTCAGTCAAAAGTTCAGTTGAAGTCTCTGACAAGGGTTTCCTTGAAACGAATAAGGATCAGACTGAGAAAGTTTCAGCCCAGGAGGAACAGTCTGAATTCATCAATATTGAAGCTGCATATAACAATAACGAACAGAAAGCTTCAAACGATCTTGCACGTAAAGAGCCTGCTTCTGTGGATCCTCATCGATTTCTCACTGCTCATGAAGTTGCTTCTAAAGTAGACATAAAGTCAAAAGGGCAAACTTACATACTAACAGACAAGTCAGAAGGTCTGCAGCATCACTTTAGTGGTTTTACTGGGTCATTTTTCTTTTCTAACGGTAACTATGAGTTCCTTAGATCTCTTACTAATGACTCAGAAGTTCCGCGAATTGTGATTATTGATCCGCTCTCCCAGCAGCATTACGTCTTCCCTGATGTGGAAAATTTCAGTTTTTCCTCTATATCAAGTTTTATTGATGGATTTCTAAATGGAACTCTTAATCCTTATCAACGGTCTGGACCTCTGCGGAACTCTGTTGAAATGCCTCATACCCCATTTGTGAATCTCGATTTTCATGAAAAATATTCTATCCCTTGTGTTACCACTGAGACTTTTTCTGAGTTAGTTCTTGGTTCTGACCAATTCAATGCTCAGTATGCAACAAATACTTGGCAGAAGGATGTATTGGTGCTTTTCAGTATTAGCTGGTGTGGATTTTGTCAGAGAATGGAACTTGTTGTTCGTGAAGTATATCGGGCATTACAGGAATACATAAAGTGTGAAGCAACAAGCAAGGATTCAGAAGGTAAGTATTTTTCTTGCTGTAAAGGATCCTGAAGCTTTTTTGTTTGTCTCCAAGTCCTTTTTTGCTTGGTGTTTTTATTTAAAATTTTCACTTTTGATGGGGAAAGAAAAAGGTACTGGTTGATGTAGATTTCCTACGCTCTGATACCAATTTGATATGTAATTTCTGGGTGTTTCGAAGAAGGAACATTATAAGGATACATTCTTCAAACTCAAGTACAATTAAAATTAATCGAAGTCCTAAAACTATAGTTCAAATTCAAGTAATGTCGCCACCAAAGGCTAGGGTTATCATCACCAACGACAACCAAAGAATTAAAGCTCACCAAAGAACAATAAAACTTTCAAAAGATTTGATATTCAATTATTCACTAAAGAATATTAAAACTCAAAGTATGAATAAAGTTCACTTTCAATCAATAAGGTCTATCCTTACAAACTGAAAATCCATGCCTTTTATAGGCCTGACACACACCTATAGTAGTCCTAATTTTGGGATAGTCTTAATTGGAGGTGGAATTTCTGTTGGAGGAGACAACTGTATGTGTGGGAAGAGGATCAAAAATTGAGGTGTTTGGTCTCCTTAACCAGGTACTTCTCTGCACTGATACAAAAGATAGATTGGTGTGGCAGCCCAATAAAAATGGCATGTTTTCTATGAAATCAGTTCATTGATTGAAAATGAAGGGGATCTTGATTGAAAATGAAGGGGCTGTGATTCAGGAAGCAGTAAAGGGGATCTAGCGTGGGCTCGCACCTCCAAAAGTTGAAACATTCATGTGGCTTGCTTGTTTGGGGAGACTAAAAATGAAAGATCGTTTAATTAGAATGGGAATATGTTGTGTGTTAGATAGGCTGTGCTTGCCTTTTACAAGCTGAGGGTGTTGATCATCTTTTGATCCATTGTGAATTTACAAGGCAAGTGTGGTGCTACTGGCTCTTGTTATGGGATGTAAACTGGTGTTCGCAAAGATCAATGATCCAACTTTTTGAGCAATGGAGTGATATGGTTACAGGTAAGCATTACCGCAAAGTTTGGACTACATTCCTATTTGTGGTAGTGTGGTCAATTTGGAAAGAGAGAAATCTGAGAATTTTTGAAGGGAAAAGAACCTCAATTGAAGATGTAATTGAGTTAATATTACTGCAACTTGGGTGGTGGGTAAAGGCTGGGGATGAGTCCTCCCATACTCACTAGCAGAGGTTGCTCGTAATCCTTGGTGCGTGCAGGTCCGATACCCAGTGAAGGAAGGAATTAAAAGTGCAACAGTTTGGGAGAAGCCCCTACAAGGAGCATTAAAATGGAACATGGACGCATCCAGTAAAGATGGGCAAGGTGCGATTGGGGGAGTTCTCGGGGATTGGAAAGGATGCTTTAGATGTGTGTTCTCCAAGAGGGTCCAGTACAAGGAGATTAATGAAGCTGAGGTATTCGCTAGTTTTCAAGCTCTTGAGTTGACATATGAAAAAAGGAGTGCCTGTCCCTGTTTGATATCATCATTGAATCGGATTCTGTAAATGTTGTTAAGTGGTGCAATGACTCAAATGGTGGTCCTTGGAGTATGAGGTTTGCCCTTAACCGCATTAGAACTTTCAAGCAACAGTGGCCGAAGCTGCATATCGTTCACAAGTCTAGGAGTGCAAACGCGATTGCTGACGGTTTTGCAAAGCAGGGGCTAAATAGGAGAGAAGAATTTATAGCGTGGTTATGAGGTGTCATATAATGTTATATAACCATAGGTGTTGCTTTATGTGCTCTACCTGAGCACATGATTATAGACATATCTATAGCCTTCCTAGAAGGTGAGAGATCTGGTAGGTGAATGATGCTAGTATGGGTTTGTGCTCCTTGGTGTATTGTCGTAGCTACTATCAGGCTTGTAGTGGTAGCTGGCTGTTTATGAGTAATAAAAGTATCCTAATTACCCAAAAAAAAGGTAATAAAAACGGACGAATCCTGGGAGACAAATTTCCATGTGGAGACGTTCATAGAACCGGCCATAAAGGATTTTGGGGAAGAATTTCTGTATGTGTATTGCATAGCAATTCTGCCTATATATAGGCAAGAGTACAATGATATATACAGCAAGAATCAAGACAGAATAATATTGACATAAAATATTGCTGATATCTTGCTAATGATCCCTAAGATCATATTGCTGATATCTTGCTAATGATCCCTAAGATCACTCTAATATTGCTAACATCCCTAAAATCTCGCTAATACTCCCCCTCAAGTTGGAGCATGCAAAGAACAAATGCCCAACTTGCGAGCCAAAAAAGTAAACTGCTTCTTTCCTAAGGCTTTGGTGAAAATGTCCGCCAACGGCAAATCAGAACGAACATAAGCTGTTGAGATGGCCCGAGCTTCCAATTGTTCGCGAACAAAATGACAATCGATCTCAATATGCTTAGTGCGTTCATGAAATACGGGATTAGCAGCAATATGTAGCGCAGCCTGATTATCACAAAATAGCCGCATTGGTTGCTGATGGAATACACCAATGGAAGCCAAGAAGGACTTTAACCACATAAGTTCAGCGGTTGTTGTAGCCATCGATCTATACTCCGCCTCTGCCGATGAACGAGAGATTGTATGTTGCTTCTTAGTTTTCCAAGAGACAGGAGATGCGCCAAGCATGACAAAGTAACCGGTGAGGGAACGCCGAGTCAAAGGGCAACTAGCCAATCAGAATCACAGTAAGCATAAATCTGCAAATCGCTATCAGCACGGAGTAGAATACCTCGTCCTGGATCATTTTTAATATACCCTAGAACAGGCATGACTGCCTCATAATGAGCTTGCTTGGGTTTTTGCATAAATTGGGAGAGAGTGTGAACAGCATAACTCAATTCTGGCCGAGTGATTGTGAGGTACACCAGGCGCCCTATACGACGGCGATAACGAGAGGGATCAGCATAATCAAGACCATCATCGAGAGCTAATTTATGATTTTGCTCCACTGGAAAATCAACTGGCTTACATCCTAGCAAACCTGAGTCAGAAAGAATATCAAGCGCATATTTCCGTTGACTAAGAAATAATCCTTCTGGACCACGGGCTATTTCAATCCCCAAGAAATATTTCAGTGCTCCAAGATCTTTAATCCGAAAGCAAGAATTCAAGTACTCTTTGACTCTTTGACATGAGCCAGTGTCATTTCCGGCCAAGACTATATCATCAACATAGACAAGAAGAGCAAGAAAAATATCACCAGATTTGTATGTGAACAATGTATAATCAGCCTTGGATTGAACGAAGCCAAAATTAAGAAGGGATGTACGAAGTTTGGAAAACCAATTTCGTGGAGATTGTCGTAGTCCATATAGTGATTTTGTTAGGCGACATACCTTATTCGGAGTGTTAGTAGAATACCCCGGTGGAAGTTTCATGTACACCTCCTCATTAAGGTCTCCATGTAAAAAGGCGTTATTTACATCAAGTTGGTGAAGCTCCCAACCCTTAGCAACAGCAACAGCAAGAAAGGCACGAACACTAACCATTTTAGCCACAGGAGCAAAAGTTTCAGTGTAATCCTCACCTTCAACTTGGTTGTTACCAGCAATGACCAGTCGAGCTTTACAACGCTCAATAGTCCCATTTGAATTGTACTTGATCTTGTAGACCCACATGCTCGGGATAGCCTTCTTACCCGGAGGAAGGTCTGTTTGCGCCATGTGTTGCTATGTTCAAGAGCCTGGATTTCTTTGTTCATTGCGTCACGCCAACAAGAATGTTTCATGGCTTCTTTGAAATTACGAGGTTCAACACCTGCACTGACAGCGGCCAAAAAATTTCTATGCGCCAAAGAAAAATTAGAACATGTGACATTATTAGCGATGGGATACGGAGTACCTGAGGTGCAACTAGTCGAGGCGGATGGCAAGGAAGGGGTAGATATGCAAACAATATTGCATTGATAATCTTGAAGGTACGCAGGTGGTCGCCGATCACGGTGTCCACGCCCAAGAAGAAGTGGATCATCATTCCTAACTGCATTATCAGTAACCGAAACCACATTACTCCCCCTTAGAATTGATATCATTGTCACTCCCCCTATCTATGGTGTGTACTGGTGGGCAAGGCTCAGCAAGTGTTTGTTCCTTGGAAGAGGACTCAAGGGTGATTGGAAGAACATGTGACGTAGGTGACGTGAAAGTGGGACCAAGCGAGGAATTTTTGTCAAGGTCAACATTTGTATGACTAGGCTGCATAAGTGGGGAATCTATGGGAGAAATTTGTGTGTCATCATAATCTGGCAAGCTTGTTGGCAATGTGGGAGACGAGAATATTTGGCATTCGAGAGGAACGGATGTGACAAAAGGGAAGCTGCCCTCATGAAATTTTACATCACGAGAAATAAAAACTTCATGAGTTTCTAAATCGTATAGTCTCCAACCTTTCTTCCCATGAGGATAACCAAGAAAAATACATTTTCTACTACGAGGGGCGAACTTATCTCGTGGTTTTAAAACTTTTAAATGATCATAATTGGGCTGACTTCCAAACAAAACTTCATGAGGTGTTTTACCATTAAGCAGCTTTGTTGGGGTTTTATTAATGAGGTGTGCAGCCCTAAGAACACATTCTCCCCAAAAAGTGATAGGAAGACTAGCTTGAAACTGTAACGCTCTAGCCACATTCAAAATGTGTCTATGTTTTCTCTCCGCCCTCCCATTTTGTTGTGGAGTATCTACACAAGAGGTTTGATGCACTATACCAAGTTCATCATACATTCTCGCCAAAGAATGCTCCCGAAATTCATTGCCATTATCACTACGAATTATTTTCACATGCTTGGTAAACTGTGTACGAACCATTGCTAGAAAAGATTTCATTAAACCAACAGTTTCACTTTTCTCGGCCATTAAAAACACCCAAACAGCACGACTAAAATCATCCACAATGGTCAAGAAATAATGTGCCCCAGTTAGTGAAGACATAGTATAAGGTCCCCAAATATCACAATGAATTAATTCAAAACATTCATGAGTCTTGTAATCACTATTTGGAAAAACATTTCGAGTTTGTTTGGCACGATAACAAACATCACAAACACCACTATTTTTGTTTACTCCAATAGACTTAGAAATGATAGGAAGAAAAGACAGGGCCTGGCTGGACGGGTGGCCAAGTCTTTTGTGCCATAAATCTGACAAACCATGTCCTTCCACAGCAAAAGCAATATTTGGGACTGGTTTGTACACATATACCCCTCCTTGTTGCTCACCTAGACCAGTCGGCATCCTCGAGATAGGGTCCTGTATCACACAAAGCTTGTCAGTAAATGTCACATGGCAATTTTTCGAATGTATGAGTTGCGCAACAGAAATTAAATTGCAACTTAGGTTTGGAACATATAAAACATCATTAATTGTGAACTTAGGACCCAAAACGACAGAGCCTCGTTTGATTGCAGCAGTTTGCACACCGTCAGGAAGACCAACGGGAGAAGGAAGAATATTTTCCAGGTTGGTCATTAAATCTAGCCGCCCTGTCATGTGGTGAGAGGCGCCACTATCAATAAGCCATTCAGAGGGACGGGGTTCTTCCTTAGACGGCTCGGCTAGAGAAAGAAGACGCTGAATGACTTTAGGAGTTAGTGCTGAAAGTGCTGCTGTGCTACTGGATGAAGCTCCTGAATCTGCATAGGACGACCTTTCTGGTACCTGGGCGGCATGAGCAGTAGCAGGATGGGAAGAACGATAACCTATGTTCTTGGCTTTTCCCTTCCCCTTTGCATTCTTAGATGGATAGCCAATGAGCTGGTAGCATCTGCTTGTCTCATGCCCCACTTTACCACAGTGTCCACATATGGGACGTCTACTAGTATTACCTTCATTATTCTGATGTGTAGGAGAAACTTGCTGTACTTTTGTGGGTCCTTGAACAGCATACCCAACTGCTTCACTTTGCTCATCATGAGACCGAGCAATCGCTTTATGAGTTTCTTCTTGAGTCATCATTGCATATACTCTATTAATAGAAGGCAAGGGCGTAGTATTCAAAATTTAGGTTCGAAGCGTCCCGAACGTCGGCTCATGGAGACCCATGAGGAACTGATATACTCAATCCTTCTCCGTCTCCTCGAGCAAGTATTTAGCCACTGGACATTTATCTCCGCTGGGACAAACTGGTATAGACTTATGCCTCCAACTCATCCCATACAGCCCGAAGCTTGGTGTAATATCCGCTAACAGAATTCCCTAGCTGTCTTATTGACGACAAACCGGACTTCAACTGGTAAAGACGAGGAACGTTCTCAACTGAATATCGCTCCTTGAGATCGTCCCATAATTCCTTCGCCGTCTCAAAATAAGGAATAAACGGCTGAAGTTGTGGGTCAATGGTGTTATGAATCCAACCATTGATCATTGAATTGCAAGTTTCCCATGCGAAAGTTTCATCAATATCACTTTCCGCAGGTTTTTGAATAGTCCCGTTAATGAAACCCAACTTGTTCTTGGCCTTGAGAGCGTTTTTCATGGCTTTCTCCCAATTGTCATAGTTTGATTCTCCTCTCAAAGCAACATTAGTCAGCATGATCCCCGGGTTATCCGACGAATGTAGATAAAAAGGTGAGCGAGGATCTGTGACCTTAATTGTCTTGTTGCTATCCTTCGTCATGGTAACAGAAGCGACGAAGATGGGATGACGGGTGGGCAAAGCTACGCTCAAGGAACGGTGGGAAGGTGGGACGTGTTTTAGGAGAAGGTCCTGGACCTTTGCTCTGATACCATAAAGGATTTTGGGGAAGAATTTCTGTATGTGTATTGCATAGCAATTCTGCCTATATATAGGCAAGAGTACAATGATATATACAGCAAG
>BSSO01006365.1:0-12040 GCA_030267885.1 Mesembryanthemum crystallinum
CATATTGATTACTAAATCGTATGAATTTACTATCTCAATAATATATTCATATATCATTATCCCAATTAATTGCTACTTGACTGACAAGACATAAATCCTTCATTTTATAACTGCAAGCGCACGGTATCGTTGCACAAACGGGTTAAACTCAGGGAAGCGGGATCAATTACTAGTGTTAACTAGTGTATGTTATCTAAGTCGATCAAAAAGGGTTGTTTGTACTAGCAATTGTCTAATGGCGATTATAAAATGAACAAGAATCAATCAAGATAGAGAATCTGGGATCGAACTACACCACTACTATGACATGTTCTTACGATAAATTATCCCTCCAATGACTATTGATTCAATATTAAGTGGGCGACTTCAATAATGAAACCAATCCCTCTTTCAAGGTGACAGATACGTCCTAATACCACTCAAGACCTATTCTCATGACTTGAACAATATTGAAACGCACTAAACACGGGAAGTCGATTGACCAATTGCACTACCCTTTATTTTCATGAGAATAAAGCAATCATTGCCCTTGAACTCTAGAATGGAATCCAACTTTCGTTGCAACTCAATTCAAGTAGATGAATAACTACTCTTTCAAGCAACTATCAAATTATAACCAATCAAGGGTAAAACCTAATATCCAAACCAAGAATTATTGGGAAGGGGGACAATTCAATTGCAAGAAACCATAGTAGGGTTTTGCCCTACCCCAGATAAGGAATTTACGCTACCATGATCAAAGAAATAAACAACAACTCCATTGAAATGAAAATCAACATGAATTAAAGAAAGTAGAGAAGAGAGGAAGAAGAAAACTTAGTCTTGATCAACAATTGAGTGCGAAAGAGTAAGAATCTACAACGATCCAATGAAAAACACCAAAGTATTGTGTATCTTCTACCCTAGAACTAGAATGTAAACTGCTGAAAGTAGAATGATAGCCAATGTCTTTCTAAACTTCTAAAAACATAAGGGGATGAAGTGGAGGGAAGGCGAAGAGCCATGCGCCAAAAACACACTTCCGCAAGGTTGGCACGGGCATGCCAAAAATTGCCTTGTAAGTGGCACGGCCGTGCCACCATTTGATTCAGAAGATACGCGAAATCTGTCTCACTTGCATGACCATGCCAATATTTTGCCTTGAGATGGCATGTCCACGCCGTCCGAATTATTTTCGTTTCAAACTTTTAACTCTTTTCGCTCAATCTTTGACCATCATCTGGGCTTCAAAACATCCCTACAAACACACAAAATCACACAAACACCCAAGTGTAGTCATCCTTATCAAATATTATCAAAAATCCATTGAAACGATGAATTATGTGACAAAAACTATACTAAACTGAGTGCACTTAGCTAGATAAAATGTTACAACTTAGATACTCATCACTTACCTTGATTGAATGGTAATGATTTGTTGATTGCTTCAATTAACATAAAAGTTATTCTGATATAATTTCATAATTTAGCTCATGCTTTATCTTTTTCCTTCATATATTTTGCTTATTCTGATGTAAATGATTTGGATTTGGAGCTTGCTAATGAAGATATTTGGAGCATATATTAGAGTTATTGTGTATTTTGTTTTAAGCTTGCAAGCATTTTGGATTGTAACAATGAAACTGTTATTGTGCATTGTTGTAAGCCTGTAAACATTTTGCACTTATCTTGTTAGACTCTTGGTTAAATTACTATGTTGCCATGTGACTTCATCACTTGAGCTTAAGATTTGATCACTTTAAGCTTTAGACTTGATCACCTGATTATTCGCACTGTACACTTATTTTATTTAAATCTTGTTCAAAATAATATGCTGAAGGTGAGTGTGGTGACTTCATTCTTCTCAATAGACTTACAAATAGGGATGGGTAGGCGGGTATTCAGGCGGGCCGGGGCGGGTAAATGCGGGTATACGGGTACCCGCTGGGTGGTGGGACATGTACAGTTTAAGTTTTGTACCCATCGGTGTGGGTGTGGTTTGGGTGGATTATACCTGCCACGGGTGGCGGGCGGGTGGTGGATAGCATATAGTGATGTGGGTACGGGTATGGGGGACCCTTCC
The DNA here is from genome assembly GCA_030267885.1 of Mesembryanthemum crystallinum. Classification (NCBI taxonomy): domain Eukaryota; kingdom Viridiplantae; phylum Streptophyta; class Magnoliopsida; order Caryophyllales; family Aizoaceae; genus Mesembryanthemum; species Mesembryanthemum crystallinum. The sequence continues at coordinate 2,063 of BSSO01006365.1, forward strand.
CCCGCATCCGCCCCGCCCCATTGCCATCCCTAGTCCTCTCTTCTCTTCTGGACTCTAAGCCCAGTCCCACATGATCAGTTTCCTTAACTTATGTGTGACCCATTAGATTAATACCGAAGTTAGCTTTGGCCCAATAACCAATTCGTCCATCAATCAATAGCGGTTTCTAGCTTAAACATATTGATTACTAAATTGTACGAATTTGTTATCTCAATAATATATTCATATATATATTATAATCAATTAATTGCTACTTGACTAACAGGACACAAATCTTTCACTTTTTCCAAACCATTCTAATATTTATAGTATAGATTTGTGGGAAAATAACAAATATAAGACGGTCATAACAAGGGGTAAAAATTTTGATATTTAAAGACAAAGAGAAAGTTCCTAAAATGCCATNAAAAAAAATGGAACCATTGTAACTAAATCTTAAATCACAAAAACTTGTATGAGGCGGCCTCATACATGACGCCTGGTATATTGAAGAAGAAAAAGCGGTACCTGAAAAGTGGTGGTACCACTGTTTCTTTTTCAAGATACCAGGCCTCATGTATGAGGCCACCTCATACAACAATAATTGCTAATTTTAATAAAGGGTTTTTAGTCAAGTTGGATCGGATCTATCCTTATTGGGACTAGCTGGGAGATACCAATAATTTTGAATGTGGCAAGTTTCTGAAATTTCAATCCGTGATTTTTTTATTTTATTTTTATTTTTTTGCATTCAATCCGTGGATTATGCTAGTGGTGAATAGCAGCTGGTAGCTAGTGGTATCCGATGAATAACGAGAAGTATTAATCATGTGAGTGCAATCGTGGATCTGATGCGGATTGACGAAAATTTGTTTGTGTTCAACTTCAATGATTGATGATGAGATAAATTTAGGACTTAGTGACGATGTGCTACAAATTTAATATCAATTATTCTTGTATGAGGTGGCCTCATACATGAGATCTGATATCTTGATAAAGAAAAAGTGGTACCATCACTTTTCAGGTACCGCTTTTTCTTCTTTAAGGTAACATGCCTCATGTATGAGGCCGCCTCATACAAGTTTTTGTGTAAGATTAGAGATGTTTAAAAATATCCGAACCCGATATTCTGATCCAAACAACCTGAAACCTGATCTAAAATTATGTAAAAATATAGACTCGGAAATTTCGGACTCGGATTAAGATATCGATTTTACAAATTTCGATTAGTTTTGGTTATTTCGAATTCGGATATCCAAAATATCCAAAAATATTTACACTCCGATATCTTAAATATCCAAATAATTTTGAGCAGAATCTGAAATATTCGAAAAAAACCCTGAAATTATAACAATAAAAAAGTAAAAAAGTATATCGAATATCCAAACCCGAAATTTCGGACATCTGAAATTTCGGGTTCAGATTTAGATATTGTTTTTCAATATCCAGAAATTTCATAAATTCAAATATTCGGATTTGGACACCCATAATTGAAATAGTATGTTTAGGTGGTACAATATTTAAAAAAGAGAAAATTTTATATTTTTAATATTTCATATGTCTCACCATATTGTTTGTAGTTTCAAAATTGATTAAGTTTCGGAAAAAATGTTCTGCAGATTAACTTTTCATATTGTTCTTATACTTGTTTACTACTCCCTCCATCCTTTGTAAACCTTAACATAAACCACTATAATATTTATCCTTTTTAAACCTTAACAAATTAATTTTTACCTTTTAAATTTACCAATATACCCCTCCACTATCTTTACACTATAATAAAATATTTTAATACTCTACCTATCCCATATAAACGTCCCCCAACTCTCTTACACTCTCACAATATAAAATTCACCCACTCACCTTATAATACAATGAAAAATTAGCCCCACATTATAATACACTCAAGGGTAAAAGTGAAATAAATAACCCTTACAATGTTTCCTTAAACTCCGCACTACAAATGATTTGTTAACATTTACAAAGGACGGAAGGAGTATTTTTGTATTGAGGGGAGAGATGACAGGAAAGGTGCAAGTAAGCTTAATAGGAGGGATAAATGAGAAATTTGTCTAAATCTAGCAAACGGGCCAGTCAGGTTGAGTTCGGTCAGGTAATTTCGGATTGGCAAAATCACTCTAAATAATCCCAAATTTCAACTATGTGCCAATAGTAATCCCAAGATGAGAAATCCTAATGATTAATCCAAAGTTTGACCTTGTGTGCTAATAATGCACCGAAACTTAACACCGTTAGTCATACGTTAAGTAAAGGTGCAAGTAAGTGTGTTTTTCACCAAAATAAAATCAAAACTCAATATTTTGTAATTTAAGAAGTAGAAATATTATATCGATTTCTTTTTCTCTCATATTTTTTCCCTCCTTCCTCCTTACTTTCTCCCTCTAATCGTTTTTGCTATCTTCCATACCCGTTCTAAATTTTTCATCACTTTCTTCATTTATGCACTCACATTCAGTTTCAACATCAGCTTATTGTGTGAGATAAATCCTTGCTAAAATTATCTATTATCAAAATTTTCATTTTATAGTGGAGTATTATTTTGGTTTATTTTCTTTGTTGATGATTAGTAGGTTAATACTTTCAGACTTTCAACTAAAACAGCCTTCCCCACCTTTTCAACAACAAAAAAAAAACCTCCCAATCATGTCAATCGTTCCGTCAACATTAGAAAACGTCTTGTACTTCACCCAATTCTTCATTGTCTTGCTTTACATTTATTTATTTATTTATTTTTAATCAATTACTTAACCTGCTAATTAAACTACCCATATTTCCCCCTCGTAGAAAAAACACCCATATTTTTATTACTAAAACTAAAAAACACTGACACCTCCAAAAAAAAAAAAAAAAAATACTACAAAACACTGAATTTTATACTTACTTATTCCCATACTTAACGAATTACTAACGGTGTTAAGTTTTGGTGCATTATTGGCACACAAGGCCAAACTTTGGATTATTTATTAGTAATTCTCATCTTGGGATTATTATTGACACATCGTTGAAACTTTGGATTATTTAGAGTGATTTTGCCTTTCGAATTTAGATTATTAGCAGATCTGGTAAAAAAGCTGATCAGTCATTTCAGGTCGAATTTGGTCCTGAATTGACCCAACGAGATAAGGGTGACTTTTATATCTCCTTTCTTAACGCAAGTTCACTACCCATAATTTAAATATAAAAAAAAAAAACGAAAAAATGCTTAACACCAACTACAAGACTAAGGGTGTCTTATTTGTGTTTCCATTTATGTCTTTNTTTCTCGTTTACCACTTCATCCTCAATTATAAAAATAAAATACATTACTTCATATTCTGAAAATATATTTATTATATTTGTATCAAACAAAAGTTTATAATACTCCATCCGTCCCCTATTTAGCTTTCAGAAACGTAACTGATATGGGTTAAATATTAAGGCGAGACTTTTTGGTCTATTTTTTCCCTTGTAGGAGAACCCATGTGCTAAAGATTAAAATATTAGAAATAGATATTAATGTGAGAGAATAAATTAATAGAGAGAGATATTGATTGAGAGAGTGTAAAAAATTTGAAAAGTAAAGTGATTGGACAGTGAAAATAAGATTTTTTTATTGTATTGGTGAGTTAGTTGGGGATATTATAGGGAAGTGTTGGTAATTTTTGGGTTTTGAAAACTAAATAAGGGACAAAATATTTGAGGGTTATGAAAGCTAAATAACGGAAAAAATATTTGAGATTTTTGAAAACTAAATAGGGGACGGAATTAAATATTGATAATTTTAGGTATATAATTTGCACAAAATTTTTTATAAGGCAGCCTTATGCATGAAGCCATGTACTTCAAAGAAAAAAATGTGGTACATAGTACTCCACCAAGTATCGAAAGTATCACCTTTTTTTCTTTCAAATATCAGTCTCATTTATGCATGATGGCACCTCATACAAAAATAACTTTATAATTTGAGGAAATTGATGGTCTAATTTGGACGCAAGAAACAAAAAGTGCCATTTGCTAGTGATCGTTGAGAGTAAAATTTTAAAATATATCTAAATATAACACAAATATCACCATTCTTAGCAACTAATGAATTGATGGCAGCGATAACTATATAAATCTATAGTACTACTTAGATCAGGTAAAATTTGACCCGATTCGAATCTGACTTGAAAAAATGGATCATGAACATAACATTACGAACCGAAATCCGAAAATGACCAAACCCGAATAACCCGAACAATTCTAGGTCAAGGCCTGACCTGACCCAATCTACCCATTGAGTCAAGCCTTTGCTATATTTTAAAATTTTGTGTTTTGTAATATAAAATATGTACTTATATTTTTATGTTAGAAACTCCAAATCTTCATATCATGTACATAAAATCATTTTTGAACCTTTGTAGTTTGATATTTGATTACTTAATTGTCTATCTACTATTTACGTTATTGCGAACAATTATGTTCATTTGTGTTATTTGTGCTGTAAGCCTTGAATCGTTTGATCGAGATTAAAGTTGATCAAAGTGGGCATAAACGTGAAATGAGACGGGCTTGACATGATTTCTTTGGCCAGCCTATGGACTAAAAGGCGTTAAGCAGGCTTGGGTTAGGCCTCTATAAATTCACGAAAATATAGTGTTCATGTTGTCCATTTTGTGGGTCGAACAGACGGGTCCCATGGGACGACCCTTCCATGATCAGCTCAAATTGAGATACTATAATTTATATTTATTTTTTTGAATTATATTTGCCAAGTATAAGATCAGACAATCGAAAACTAATGTCGATTAATACAATTTTTTTTGTATGAATGGCTAGTTTGCTCTCGTTAAATGGGTGATAAAAAAACACCCTTAACCCGTTGGGGCCATCTATAACTGAACTCGACCCGTAACGACTGACCTGTTTTTTGACTCAACCCGCTAATGACCCAAACTCGAAATTACCCGACCGAACCTGACCTGACCGACCCGCTTGTCAGGTATAGTATTACCTTATCAATAGTATTTTGGAATTGCACAAAGAGAAGAGTAAGACCAATGAAAGCAATTTTTTTATTTGTTATATAAAAAAAAGAGTTATAAAAGTGACCATATTTATATGATATAAAGAAATTCAAAACCTAAAAATAAAAAATAGAAAAATTTTATTGACGTGTAATGAGGCATGACCAAAATACACATAGCTATAATGAGGTTTTGGAAAATACTTTTAGTTATACTAAATGAGGAAATAATACAGCGAGGTATAGTCCGACCAACATTCGGTCACTGGATGGTAACATGGCACAAATTATGACTAATAATAGTGATCCAATGCCAAAATTTCCCTTGTATGCCACAGTTGGAGGGAATTTTCTCGCATTAGAGATAGTGATAGTACAATTGTTAAAGTTTGGCATTTTTGTTATTATGTTGTAGATACCACGTGTGTTGATTGAAGAGACTTTTCTGACTATTTTGTAAGGGCAATTTCGTAACTTCATAAATTCGGTCACCTGATATATAGTTTGCACCCAATTACATACCTCAGTATATCTCAAATTATTTTCCAAAGTCTCGATATCCCTATGTGTATTTTGGCCATACCTAAAAAAGGTAAAGTACAGTAGGGGCCTTGATCCAACAAGTTGGATCGGGTCCGACCCAAAAATATTGGGGTTCTGCCATTTCGATATTTTGGGTTGTAATATTGTGTTCAAAACCCAACTTTTGGGGTCAGATTCGAGTCGGTTTGTGGGTTGAGTCAAATTTTGCCATCTCTAATTTTACCTTATTATAAAGTAGGAAAATTTTCATTTTGGTTACCGATATTAGGCCTAACTGCATTTTGGGTACCCATCTTTTCAATAATCTCATTTTGGGTACCTGTAAAATTAAAAGTTGTCTCATTTTGGGTCCTTTGACTAACGGGGTTAAAATTCTTCGTTAAGTGCTGACGTGTTATTAAGCAAAAAATTCTTGAAAAAACCCCAAAATACTGTAGAAAATTCCCAATAAATGCAGATAAAATTTAATATTTTTGGGGAATTTTTTTGTGACTTTTGGGAAATTTTTAGGGTTTTTTCAAGAATTTTTTTGCTTGATGACAGATCAACCACTAGTGCAGAATGTATCATATGCATCGTCTAATATGCGACGGTTCAGGTGCAAACCGTCGTACATGTAGTTATATGCGACGGTTTTTAGTATTAACCGTCGTATAAGGTGTGATTTTTTTTCATCGAGGAGCATAAGCGACGGTTGTTTGGAATAACCGTCGCCTATGATGGTTAAAGTGCGACGGTTTAGTATGAACCGTCGCATATACCCTTTGTGAAAAAGGCGCACTTTAATTTTTCGGTCTTCCCCCTCTGACCCTTCATTTTTCACTCGTTTCACTCACCCTNGCTCTGGCTGTTGCTCGTTCTACCACTCGTTTCACTCACCCCCTTCTCAACGGTGGCGTCGATTTGCTAGATCTGTTTGGTTCGTTCTCGTTCTCGGCGGCCATAGTTCTCGTTGCTTCGGAGTCCTCTTTGGTTCCTTTTGTTGTTCTCAGGTGCCAGATCTGTTTCTCTTTCATTCTCTCCCCTCCCTACTATGTATCGATCCCCCTTTATGCTCGTGTTTTTCTCTTCAATCTCATGTTAGTTTCAATCTTTCACTCAGGTCGCCACTCGCCACAATCGACCTCACCTGGCCGATACTCAGGTAACCCGTTTCCCCCCTCTCCCCTCTCTCTCTTTTCCCTCTATGTACAATGGTGAATGATTTCTCCTCTTACTGTCATGAAAGATTTTTGTTAAATCTGTAAGTTCTAATTGTTTAATTTTGTGTATACATTCAGTTTTATGAACGGTGTCTTGATTACATTTGTTCATTATAAAACCAGTGAACTGAAGCACTAATGTTGATTGAACTAGATTATCATTGATTCTGAGGTTCATTGCTAGATCTAGCAGATCAAGTGGCCAGCAGCACCACACTCTCACCCACATTTGGAACATTTGGCGAATTTCTTTTCCTTCAATATCCTTAGTTCTGAGGTTTTAAGCCTATTTGATTTGTTTGCTTTTTCCCTTTGAACCAATTTAAATTGGATTATTTCTTAGTATTCTTATTGTTTGTTGAGTTCATTTGTATAAATTGTTTGCAGCAGGCACCTCATTAGTGCAAGCATAGTAGTCTCAGCAAGCAGCGATTGACCCTGAACCTGTGAGGTAAATTTCGAAACCTTTACGAGTTAAATTATCTAGGATTGATAAAATTTGCTTTTTAATTTCAAGTTTAGAATTCAGTAGTGTGCGTTGTATTGAAATAGGAACCATTTTCTTCATTTGTGCTATTCTAGGTTTCTCAAATTATCATTGCAAATTGCATTTCTTTGTTTAAGCAATTGAGTGCTCAGAAATTTGTTGGGTGTCAAGGGATTTGGGGGGTTATAGGTGTAAATTAAATGGGCCACATGGAAATGGTTTGTGGGCTTCAAACTGATTATTGTTTCTGTTTGTGGGAATGGAATTGAAATTACAATTGGTAATAAACTGTCATAGAGTAGGTTAGAGAGGTGGAATATGAGAGGGATAAGTAGAAGTTGACGAAATAAACCACTTCAATCGTACAATTAGACTGTGGAACAGTGATGTTTAATCTGTAATTACAGAGATTGTTTCCGTTAGTACTAGACCACAGGTCCACAATGATGTCAAGTTTCTTGTCCTACAGCTTGTCCTACAAGGAGCAAATCACTTTTAGATGTGACCCACTTTTACACTGCTGTTCACCAGGACTTTAACCAATTTCTCTACCTAAAACACTGAATTCTAAAATTATAGGTCGGCTCAAGCTATAATTTACAAAACAATAACTGAAAATACAACCAAAGCTCCTATAGTTCCATCATTTTCATCTAGAGGCCCTCAAGTTGCTGCCCTGAAAATCATCAACCGCAGAGGTTTTGTCAGCTTTCGAGGACTATACTATAACTCCGCTGATTGTTGAACCTGGGTGTGAATGCCTAGTGACTGGATACCATCGATGAGCTTACTAAGAGCTTCATGGAAGGCTTAAAAGAGAGAGCTCTATATCTGCTTATATTTCTACTCTTTTCCCTAGTAGTAGTATGATGCCTTTGGATTGTTCTTTTGCTCTCTTTTATGAAAAAGTGTGTTTAACTGTTTAGTTAACTGCTACTCTCTCTCTCTCTCTCTCTCTCTCTCTCTCTATATATATATATATATATATATATATATATATATATATGGTGAAGATGATTATCTTCCCCACTAATTTTCTTCTAATTTTTTTTTACCAGCAGTGTGGAAACAACTGGTTCCAGCCATCTCCAAAACTTGGAGCACTCTTCCCATATTCACCAATCTGGTATGCAACAGTCAGAATCACAAGAAAAGGGTGGCTGAAGCGCTGAGAAATGGTTATTTTTCATGCTGTGAGGCTGTTATTAGCAGCTGCAAATAAACATCCACCTATTTGTCTTAAAATGCTAAAATGAGGTGATCAATATGATGTGGAAACTTTAAGATCTTTCAAAGTACTATAATTTGTGTAACTCTGGTATGCAAACTTGAACCTGATCGCATGTAAATGATACACTAAGAAGAGGTTCTGCGTATGGTACACTTTTATGTGATTCACATTATGCTTTTTATCACAATCTGAGGATAGTTGCTACAATGCTGGCTCGTTGGATGGGCAATTATGATATTTCCAGATTATTGCTCAATTTCAATGTATATGACCTTTATTGTTATTTTTCTTTCTTCTTCGTGAAGCTCAACTTCCAGGCACCACCCAGGATCACTTAAAGATATTCAACATTGAAATGAAAACAAAGGTCAAATCACACCAGATGCCAGAGCAGGTAATAATTTGCGATTTATCTATAGTCAGTGACAAGTATTACTGAACTGCCTGTTTAATTGGTTTGTGTCACATCTATATTCCCCCTCCCCCTTTTATATCAGTTTCTTTGGAGTGATCTTCTTTCCTTTTTTTTTTATATTGTTTTTTGGAAGTGTATTTCTCCAAATATGCTTGGACTGGTCACACAAACATCAGTTTATCATTTTTCAATTGAAGGTGGAAAATCCATCTTACTTGTTGGAATTGTTGGAATCCCTTTACCCTTGCTTTCTTAATGAACATGAACACTGTCTTAGGAAGTTATCTTGAGATTTCAAATAACATGCTTGTGACAAATTTGCAATGCAGGGGATACACAACTTGTGAAAATGTTTGAAAGGACGGCTAATTTGGCAAACAATCAAATTATCTACTATAAATGTGACCCAGCTGAAAAGTGGTTGGTCTTGATTGGTATTGCACCTGGTTCACGTGAGGTATTGTGGCTATTGTGCATACATTTTGGATTTCTTGCAGATTTGAAATGCTTGTTAGTATTGATGCCTCACACTTTATTGTTGTTGTTTGCTGTTTCTTTCTTCCCTTCCTTTTCTCAACATGTACTGTGATAACTAGATGGTGTTTTGGGATTGTTTTAATTATGGTCGTTGTGGTGGTGTTTTGGGATTGTTGGTGTTGAAGCTGTTGTGGCGAAAATGTTTTGGAAAACTGATTATATAGGTTTTTGTATTTGAAAGGTCATTAAATTTGACCTGGGAAGTCCATATTATAAGAGAAACTCTGCCAGATTTTCAAGAAAAAGTAGCCAGAAAATAAGCACTATGACTATTAATTATTGAGTATGGGAATTAATTTGAGTGTTAATCTGAACTATCCTTTGCTCACATTAATTTACCCTGAAGTTTTTGGAATTGATTCTAATACAATAGCTACATAAAAATGGGATGCAGAAAAGCTGCTAAATAATAAGAGTGTACAATACATTTGAAATTTAATAAGGAAAATTGGCCATAAATAATCCAAACTTTGGGCGGTCGGCCAATATTAATCCCAACTTTGCGTATCTTTGGGAATAATCCCAACTTTCACCCTTTGATCCCAAAATGGTCCCAGACCTGACGCCGTCAACTTACCG
>BSSO01006366.1:0-12039 GCA_030267885.1 Mesembryanthemum crystallinum
AGAGAAATAGTGTTGACAAAATCCCTACGGGGTCGTGGTTTTTACTCTCATTAGTTTGAGGGGTTTTCCACGCTAAATACTGAGTTTCATTTGGCGTCTCTTATTTGCTGCATTTCAGTGGAACAGTTCCATCAGAACTGAACCACTTCGGGTTAAGCTTGAAAAGTTTGCGATTTGCTCAAGGACTCAATTCACCCCCCCTCTTGAGTCCTTCTTGTGTACATCAAGATGTATCATGTTTTGAGTGACTTTTAGACGCTCTGGTGTGGAGTTGTAAGAGGATTGTACTTAGGTGCAAGAGAAGAAGAGGGAGAACAAAGAAAATTTAGGGTGAGGTGATCAGGCAAGATTTGATTCTTTTAAAGCTTACCAGGGAGACACGATCCTTATTAGGAGTCTTTGGCGTAGTAGGACACGTGTAGAAAAGCATCGATAAAGACGAAGTGTTCCTCATATATATTTATTTACTTATTTCGTTATTGATAAACTTAATTTGATTCCAATGATTTACCCACATCATCCAGCGGATATGGATATGGATGAATGAAGTGAAATTAAATGGATATGGATATTGATGGAGAAATATAAATGTATATGGATATGGATGGGGTTTCACTCGATCCATTTGAATTTGATTTCTACATTCGTATCCATATCCATATCTATATTCATTTAATCTCACTTCATCCATCCACATCCATATCCGGTGGATGAAGCGGGGTAGTGGATATATATTGGACATCAAATCAAGTTTGCCAATGATGAAATTTTCATTTAAGCACAGCATAATATTGGCTCATGAGGTTTAAAATCAATAATTGGCATGTCCTAATATCCAAAGTTACACATAGAATACGCACAACAAAGACAAATATCATTACACACTTGAAAGAAAACTTTATCTATATAGTGAAACCAAATGAATAAAATAAATATCTATTATATGTATTTCGGGCAAACGAGGTGACTGATGGATCCATATCCGGTTCAATAAGCATCCTTATCCAATCATATCCATTTAAGTTCATCCATATCCACTTATAATGAATTGTTTACCGGGTAGAGTGACCACAACCACGTCTAAATGCATCCTATTATTTGTTTTGGAATGGAACATATATTTTATCGAGACTTATCCAATTACATTAAATAATTTTTCTAGTTACATTAACCAGTCCCATTACTTAATCATGATATATACTCGTTGAGCCTCATTTTAAGCAGATTTCCCGTATAAGAGAAGATATCACGTGATCTCATTCTCATTGGAAAAACGAGTAAACACAGCTACACTCATACTAAAAAGTAACGCACTCCACTTCAAGCACCTTCATAATCACCACCAGAAACTCAAAACTCCTCGCCGCAACAAACACACACACAACTCTCCTTCTGCTACTCTCTCTCTCTCTCTCTCCATTTTCTCTCATTCCTTCTGTTTCTCTCTCTCCGTCGATAATCATCCGGTGAAATCGCCTTTTTTCATTTCTCTTTTCCCAGCGAATTGAAACCCCCTTTTTCTTTGTCAATTCAATTGAAAAGCTTCAATTTTGTATCTCTTTCGTCTCAATCAAAACCTGGTTGCTGGTAAGTGTCACTCATTTGATTTCGTCCCCCCCTGATTTTTTTTTTTTTGGTCATTTTACAGTAATTGGGTTAAAGTTTTGAAATTTGTTGTAGATTTTTCTGAAAACACAACTTTTCCGTTTGGTAATGTAGGATTGAACCTTTCTCTATCATCTTCACCCAACCAATTTATTTATTTATTTATTTATTTATTTTTTTGGGTGGGGGTGGGGCGATATTTGATTTAATTTCTGCTTTTATTTTATGTTTTCAAAGTGATACCAGTTTTCGGTTATATATTGAAGAATTCTCAACCATCTTTTCTTATTGCTTTGTTTATAGATTGATTTAATAGTAGTTCAAAGCTCTGGGCTGAAGCAATTTGGTATGCCAACGAACCGTGAATCCGTAATTGATCAAATTTGGTTACCCTGGAATAAACATACCTGATAATTTGATTCTTAACTGTAACTTCATTTTGTACAGAAATGTGCCAAGTTGAACTTAGAATATGAATACATATATGTAATGTGTGTATGTGTGGGTGTATAAACACATACACAAATGTTTTATTCTTGTCCATAATTAGATTGATAAACGTGTCATTCCCCCCCCCCCCTCCCCAATCTTTTTAGTTGAAGTTATCCGTTGTTTTCGATTCATGTCATCCTAGTTGCTTTTGTTGGTGAAGGAGTATCAATTGGAATTAACTTTGTATGAGTTCTGATTTCGGGTAATTATTTTTTCTTTTTTTTTTCACAAAGCATTATTACAAGCATCATTGAATACATAAGGGTGATGGCTTGAAAATGCTTAGCTCAATGTCTTACAACAAGTTAATGTATTTTGCTACAAGTAAAAATGTAATACTAAAAAAGTGTTTCAACTTTGTTTTAATCTAACGATCTCCAAAAAATTATGATGAGAATTGTGCAAGAAACAAAAACGCTATTCATATACTTATTTTTCAGAGAGATGCTATGAAATAATTTTTTTTAATAATTTTTTGTTATTTTTTTTTTTTTTGGTGGAAATTTTGAGGGGAGTAATCTCTAGTTTGGCCGCTCTTATATGATAATAATCCTAATTTGGTTATTTTTATATGTATATTCACAAGTTTGCCTTTGCCATTTAATAATGGTCCGTAGTGAAGATGACTTAAGTTCCTCCAAAATCCTCTGTAAATGCTTGCTGATGCTGCGTCAACAAGTATTCTAGGATATTGTTCACTAACTTTCTTTTTCTGTTATATTTCTCATTCTCTCTACCTCCTCACCACCCATTACCTTCTCTCACTTTTCCAAACTATACTGCTCTGCCTCCTGCCTATGTCATCTTTTATCAATATCACCCTTTAGCAACATCTCCATCTGCCAAGTAGAAGGTAATCAATGAACAAATCCAAATTCCCAAATCATCAAAATTTCAAACTGAAGACAAATTCCTGACATTTGTGGCAAAGACTGAGCTGGTGACCTGTCTGACTTGTTCTATGCTGATGAATTATCTCTTTCTCCACCATCTCTTCCTTGTTGTCACTTCACATCAATCCCCTCTCTCTGCAGTTTCTCATCATTTTTTGGTAACTCCTTAAAATTTCTACTCCATTACGCAACTGAAACTTCATATTAGCTTTCTCCAAATCCACTGACCACTAGATTCTTGGTGCTTTGTCTAAGTCTCTCTTTCTCCCTCGCGGTCTTGCCATTTTATCTTTTTGGACAATGCATGCTTGCCCTATACAATCTTTCAAAGATTAACTCATGTTACTGTGAATGCTACTGATTTGACTGAACCGTTTTAGGAAACCTTAAAAAATCCTTCTTGGTTTCTCGGTATAGTCAACACTGGTAGAACCATAGTTGATAAAGGGAATTGCAACTTGCAAGGTTATTACTGATTTGGGAAAGTTTCAACTAATAGACTGAATGATTTGGGGTCTACTAGCCTAGTTTGAGGGAGCCCTATATTCTTTCAGGTTTCTTAAATCTTCCATTTTTGAGGAGCCTGAGGGATAAGAACTTAGGGTAAGGAAATATTTTTGAAGTTGGTAAAGAGTTCACCTGAGCTTGTCAGATCTACTATTATGGTATTACCAATAACTTGAGAGGAAAGAGATTCTAGAGAAGCTGGAAGGTTTTTTTGGAGGAGAAGATATGATACATTATTAAGAAATACAAAAAGAAAAAAAGCTGTCTAAAAAAAAGCTTTTTTATGTTTTTGTTTTTTTTCTTAGTAATGTAAGCCACATAAGTAGATGCCATCTTAACGGATAATTAGCGTTAGATTTGCTTGATAGATAGAGGAATTTGTGGGTTTGTGCATGGTACAATACACCTGTAGATTGTCTAGCTCATTTTTTTCCTCGAGGGGAAAATAAAGAGAGTTTTATTCTATCAATGAGATTGTGCTCATTGGGACTAGTATGATGAACATATCCAACCTTGGAGATTATGTTTTAATTTCCAAGTTGGAATTATTATTGTGAGTTAGGCCAAACTTGGGATTGTTTCCATCAAACATTATTCTTTGTAATGCCTTTACTCTTTTAGGAGCTGAAGCTACATTTATGATCTATCTTGTAATTTAAGTATAGTTGCAATTGAAACTTGAATTGGGACTGCCAATGTATAAGCCTGAAATTTAGACCTCTCATTTGTGGAATGAATCTAAGCATTGTAGTTTGATATACTTTCTAAGCTCTAGTATTATCATCCTAAATTAGCTGCTTGTATTTTGTTTGACTTTGTTAATGATGATTGTTGCAGGCTGTTGGTCATCTATGACGTGACTTACATTGGTATTATCCTCAGAGTAATAAACTTTGTTAGAGACTTTGTCAGAGTTCAGAAGGGAAAACAATGCCTGGAATACCTCTTGTAGCTCGGGAAACAATGTACATCTATAGTAACTTTTTTTGTTTTCTTCATTACTGTATTTACTTGTCATTACTGTTTATAGTTATCAATTTGTCTCCGCCTGCCACTGAAACTAAATTGTTTATCTTGGGTTCTCTTTGATCAAGAGCTCAGAAATGTGTTGGTCCTCTACTTTGGCGAGTTTATTGTTATTTCAAGTTTGCTTCTTAGTTGAAAACTTTCCTTTCTCTTTGCTTAAACCATTACAAATTTGTGACTCTCAGTATCTAGCTGATATTAATTTTTCTTTTTTACCATTTTGGTTGTGATTTGTTCAGTAGTGAATGCTTTGCATGGGTACTGACATACCCCACCATACCATCACCCCAATGCCTTTCATGAAGATCCCGTCTAGAATGTAATTTGGGTTTAGATACCTTGTGGTAACAGGGGAATGTTTGCTTAGTCTCCTGATTGGAAAGACATTGATTGATTTCTAACTCAATCGATAGGTAGTAAATAATAGGTATGACTTATGTGGGGCATTGATCAAGTTCTTTCTAGCTAAGGCTGGAAGTTTATAGCGACTTGTTTACCAGTGTGAAGACGGAGATATGAAAACTGACTAGAAAAATTTATGGTGAGTACTTGAGATCCATCAACATGTTTGTTGTTTCGTTATGTTAATAGGAGTCTAGGAGATGGTTAATGTGTAAAATATTATAAATTCAGAGTGTATAAATTTTACTGTGCACCTCTGACTTACAGTAATGATGGCTGGGGAAAATGTTTAGTAGTATATTTTTAGTTTGATTAGACTTTTCTGTCTTCTCGCTGTTAACTAGAGCATATCTAACACTTCATCACATTAATATTTTTGAGGGAGGAAGTAGTAAAAGAAAGTAATCCATTCAGTTGTGCTCTTTTTTGTAGATAAGGCATCTCAAAAGATTGGAAGATTTATTAGTAGGGTTATGTCATAAAATGTTGTCTAAGGTTTTGCGAGAATATTGGTTGTGCTTCCCTGAGTAAGTTCTTCATCTCCAACCAGGATAAATAATACAAAAATGGCTCATGGCAAATAAGGTGATCTATGATCTTAGCATGGATTTGAGAGGAGTGAAGTTTAACATGGGATAAATTGGGGAAGTTTTAAAAAACCTTGCTGATAAGATTTTAAAGGTCTTTTCTAATTTTGTTTTCTTTTTTTTTTCCTAGTTATTTTGGGGGTCGTGAATAAGAGCTTACATCCTTTTCAGGTGGTATAGGTAAATTTAAGGATTACTCGAGGCATCTCAACTTTCAGTTACGAAGTCCATTTTCCCTTTTTTCAATCATCATGAGCATTGAAAGATGTTAAATTTGAAAAAGAGGTTCTGGTTCTTGGGTAACATTTGTTAGAAAATATTTCTATTTGACTGAGATACTTGGATGTTCAGCATTTTTTTTTGCTTTGCATTAAATTATTTAGAGGTTCTCAAGAATCTCAGCAGAGGTTACACGTGCAAATCAGTGGGTAAGAGTGTTGGCCCTAAGGGAGTATCTTCTCTAGCTGATATGCTTGATATTATGTTCTTTGGTGCATTTAGATTTCCGATCTGTCTGACTAGTAATCATTGATTTTCTACTTTTGCAAACCTGTTATAGGATATATTCATATATAGAAGATTGTTGACGGGTCACAATTTTTGGAATTCAGAGAGGATACTTTCTTTTATTTTTCTTGGATTCTCTTTTGCTGTCTAAATAAGTGCTGTCGAGTGGGCATCCCTTCCCTTTTAGTCCTTTGTGTATCTTTGACGCTTTTGAGGATTGGAACATAGTCAATTTTCTTTGTTTTTGGAAGGCATTGATTGGAAGCATAAATTGCTTCTTTGGTGTTGAAGTGGAGGGACATTATTATGCTAATCTACTCCCTTTTGTAAGATGTGATTTTGAGTATGTAGACTTTTTGGAGTAATGGTCGTTTTACCATGGTTCAAGAGAATGATGCGTCCTTTTGGAAAGTTGCGCTTAGGTATCTTTTATCTTTTCCCCCTCTGTTTAGTTCCTGTAAGTTATGAAAGGAATGAAATGATCTTTCTCAGTTGCATTTCCATGATTGAACGGACTAAACCACTTTGAGAGCTCCCCTGTTTTGTTCAAGTGGATATTTTTTTTCCCTGATACAATTTCAACTTTATGGAAATTTTCAGTGAGGTATCGGCATCATTTTGGGTTTCTAATTTTGCAATGCCACTCTTAACGTGGCACTAGAGCTAAACCCCTTTCTCGCATAATCATTTGATATCCTCAGACAACTTCCTTCCTACACAGCATCATTTTTTGGATTCTGATTTCCTAATGGATTAAACCATTGGTTACTTTGTTTTCTATGTTTTGGGTTTTGACTTTATCCTTGTACTGTGGTTTGTTCTCTTCATCTAATTTCTGAGATAGGCATGGGTTGACATTTGATCTTTTCGGATGGCTGATTTTCTAACGGTGTAAGATGTTTGGCTAAACGGACAAGTGGCCTTGTGACGGTCCAGTTTTACTTTTTGGTTTTTGTTGTGTTTTAGGGTGATAGAGTGGAGCAACATACTTTCTTATTTCTGTCTTGCTTGTGGTACTTGTTCTCTTGTTATCTTCTTTAATGTTGAGCTTTTGAAGCCCTTGTATCTCTGTGCTTCTTTGTTCGTTAGCTGTGATAAATTTTACCAGCATTGTGTCTTTTAATTCTGACCTATCTTTTTTCCTGAATTAAAAAGCAAAGCGCTTGTTAACAAAGGCACTTCCACAAAAAAAGTTAGCTTTTCTCTGGCCCTTGTTCACTTTCTACTGGCTGTTTTAGTAGGTGATGTTATGGACTGTATCAATGTTCTGAAAGTTCTTGATACAGTAACTTCTCCTATTTTCTCATGATGCTGAAACTTATCTTAATTATTGCTGAGGTAAATTTAAAGAGAGAACAAGTATCTTCTAATCACAGGAATATTACAGTGTATTTACATAATTGGTAATGGCATGTGCTACAATCTCTCTCTTATTTTGGAGGGCCTTCTCTGGTGTTGTTTGTAGCATATAAGTTGTTCATTGTTGGTTACTGAGTGATAATTTTTTTTCTTCTTCTTTTTTATTTTATTTATTTATTTATTTTTTTTTTTGCAGCCAATCGAGAAATGGTGATCAGCCATTTCATCAAGATCCTCGGATGCATTTGTCTGCCGAGGAGGCCATTGCTGCAGAGGAGAGTTTAACTGTATACTGCAAACCTGTAGAGTTTTATAACATTCTTCAACGCCGTGCTATCAGAAATGTAATTTCTTTGCCTCCTTGTCGTTTCTCTGGCCTTTTGCTATCTTGGGTGTTGTTCAATGTTAAAGCATGATTGGCTTATATTACTACATGTGCACTTACATGCATGTAGATGAAAATGTAGAAACAAAGCAAACACTTATTGCCTGCTGGAAGGGGGAGTATACATTTTATTACCACTTTAGCCTGGTCACTTCTCCATTTGTGCACTTTTCTTCTGTGTGATGGTCTGATGGGGTACAGCAGTGGAGGAGAGGATTGAGGAACGAAGAAATTGCTAGCAATAACCTCAACGTATTGGGAAAAACCTAATTTTGAGCCTAATCAATTCATGCTCGATTAGAACTTAAGCTTCAAGTGCTTACATCTGACAGATAACATTTGTAAGGAAAACACTTTCGTCACTCCTCTAGCTTGTCCCATCTGCTTCTCTTTTCACGTTGGTTATCGTCTTATCGACGTTCTTGGTAGAATGTTGGATAAGAATGTCAGCTGATACTGAGGGCTTTAAGAGGGTGCTTATCATTCTCTAGGTATTTGAGATAATTTTTCAGATGAAGATTAATTGTTTAAGTGCAGTTTGGTGGGTAATAAAGTCTTGGAGCTTTTGGCCCATTAGGCTGGGTGTCAAAATTAACATCGGCTGGGTGTCAAATTCAACATTGACCTCTTACGTTTCTTGATGTCCCTCTTAGGAGGGATTCCATGTTCAAGGATTGCAAGACGTTTGGCTGGGCGGAAAAGGTTTGCTTTTCTTTAGGTGGTGGAGTTATGATCCTGCTTAGTTTGGCCAATAGGGACTGAGAGATTATTATTATTTTTAGATAAGAAATTTAATTGTATAAATGACAAATAAAGGGAGGGATTAGGTGATGTCTCAATGTGCTTTTTGGCAAGTTCTCGAGTATGTTTGGAATCATATTCTAAATTTAGCTTCTTTATGGCCTAAAGTGGGCTGAGTGTTCTAATGGGGCACCTTTACAGACTTTACAACGTTGGGGTGATTTGTAATTAGTTTCTTCTATTGAGTACTCCTTGTCCTCTATTGATGTATTCTTTCTTTTTGTTCATTAATACAATTCTTTTTCTTGTAAACAAACCCAAATGAAAGCACTTAAGAAAGCAAACAGCTAATCAAAGAAATGTGCAATTATTTCATTAAAAAAAAGAAGAAGAATGTGCGATTAAAGAATTACTGGCTTTACTATCGTGATGATGAGTAAAGATTTGACCTGATGACAACACATATATGCATGGTTGCAAATGCATATACAGCATGTTGGTCTCTTTCATTTTGCATTAACGATGTCCATATTCCATCGTTCTTTCTCTTGTATTATCTTTCTTTCTTTTTTGGCGGGTATGAAGGTGTAGTTTTCTACATTTAGTCTTAGACTCTGAGGAATATGCTAGTTTCACGAATTGTACAGAATCGTCAGCATTTTGATGTTGCCATATTTGGAGGGAATCTTTTGCTTTTGAAAAAGTCGAGGAAAATCTAAACTTTAATGATTAACACCTGTAAGGAAGTCTGTTATGGGATTATTTGCCACATTGATGAAAATATTTTCTTTCTTTTTATAATTTTTTTTTTTGTTTGTAAAATGAATCATTTATGGTTCTAATTGTGCAATTTCTGTATCAGCCGTTGTTTCTTCAAAGATGTCTGCGTTACAAAATACAAGCGAAGCACTCCAGAAGGTAATTTATATCTACCAATTAAACAAGAATCTGGTATTGTTGTCTTTGTTTTTCCAACTCCATTAATGCTACTTTTGTCACTTTTCTCATCAGGACAGCTGTTAGTAGTACTCTTTTTTTTACATTGTTTGTTATTCTTCACTAGCTTCATCCTCTCTCTTTTTTGGCTCAAATATTGCATTGCTTGTCTTTTGTATCTGCAACATTCAAGCTCCAAATATTTCTGATATATAGAATGATCGTGGCTCAATCACTGGCTTGACTTAGTTTTTTTTAATTTGAACTACATCTTTGATAACTTGTAGGATACAAATGTCAGTTTCCCTGTCAGGAACGTTGGATGATGAATCAAAATTCCAGAGTCTGTTACCCGTGCACATCATGTTAGCTAGGCTGGTGTCTGATATTCCCAACTCAGAGGTAGTATCTGGTGCTATATCAGTTGTCCTTCATGTCTAAGATTGTACCAGTGACATCCATGATGAACCATGATTTTGGGACTCCATTTACATTCTGAGTGGTACTTGGTAGTCTCTGCGTGGCTGCACTTGGTATATTCATTGAAAACAAGTAGTTCATATCAGCAATGTTTTGAACATCTGGCAAGTTTCCTCTGTAATCCTGTTGTCAATAGCATTCTGCAGTTTATCGCTACACCAAAGCTCATATGCTCACAACTGCTGGCGTAGAAGAAGGGGCCATTTTGATACGAGCTGATTTTGTTTTACCTGAGATGAATAAGCTCATTAAAGAAGTCAAATCTGGATCACTTTTCATTTTATTTGTTAGCTATGGTATGCTATTCCCTAAATTGCTAATTGATTGAAACATTTTCTGTATTCTTGTCATTGTGACAATGCAATTTCTCTTTGTTTCATTTTCTTTCCCTTATCGTTGCCTTTTCCTTCATAGGTGCAGCAGGGACAAATATTTCATCCGGATCCGAAACGGCAAGGGAACATTTGGATAATTTATCCTCTTCATGTAAGATATTGTCACAAAGTTGTAAGTAGCATATGAAGTTTGTGCATTAGTACAAGCTACGGACAAGCTAGAAAAGTAAGAACGAGAAAATAACTAGTGAAGTCTAGTAGAGTAGTAGTTTGTTCATGAAATCCCTGTGGTGTCCCTGTCTTGTCTTCTTGATGTTAACAATATTATCTGGCAACAAGGGGTTTCTCATTGTAGTGTAACTGCTGGTTTTTAATTAGAATGAGGAACTACAATACCCAAAGTAAGAAGGGCCTCCCCAATATGATTTCATTTTTTGTGTTTTTATTAAGCTACGAGGCCCCTTAGTGCCACTGGCGGGGCGTTTGGTAAATGGGAATAGAGGATGGGAATGGGATTTTAACTCCCAAAAGACTAACTCCTAAGTTTGGTTTGTGGGATAGGGAATAAAAGAGGGGTTGGGATTGGGAATAGAAGGCTCCAATTCCCACCAATTTATTACCTGGGGGGACCTGGTAATTGGGGTGGGAATTCACTTATGAGTCTTAAATTACTATCTTGTCTTTTTTATTAATCAATCTCCACCGCTTCACATGATTAATGAAGGGTATTTTAGTAAACTAACTACTAAAATCCCTACCAATCTTATTGAGATAACAAACAAGGGATTGAGAATTTCAATATGAACTCCCATCCAATTCCCAACCATCAAATTCTCGCTTCAAATCCCCCATACTCCCATTCCCACTTACCAAACGCCCCGTGGAGGTATTGTGGCCTTTTAACTTTAGGTCCCATGGGATTTGTCGAGTAAAGCTCGGATTCCCATGTTATCTAAAAATAATGTTTCTCTTCGGTCTCACTTTGCAGCTTTTCTTCTGTGTGAGTTCGTGTCTTCTTTCCCCAATAAAATTTTCTTTTTGTAATTTTAAAACATGGGACAAATGGTGGCGTAAAGCACAGTACCGCAGTTAGGATGTATGTTATGTCCTAGTGACCCCAGTTTGAATCCCTATGTGGATTCTAGCTGTGACTAGGGGTTATTCTTCCTTATTTTGGAAGGGAAGATGAATGAAAGGGAAGGAAGGAGTAAGGAAGAGATTATTCTTTCTTTGTTTGTATTTTAGTGAGAGCAGAGGAGAGGGGGTGAGTATTGTATAAAGTCGTAGTACTATAGTCATAATATATTATTCTTAAATCAGTTTGGGGTTGTGAAAAAGATGAATTTGGTAACAAATAAAATCATTCCATCTTGGTCATGACAACAAAGTGCTTCTTCACCACTCCATCTTGATCTACTTGATCCAAGTTTCTTTATTTCAGTTCCTTATAAGATGTGATACTTGTATGGTATATCGGATTTCTTCTAGCAAGAAAAAATTAGACAATGATGTGTCTTTATCTTTATTACAGCTAATATTGAGAAGACCTGTTCATGGGGCAAGATATCACTGGAATCACTATTATTGTCTTGGGAAAGGTTCCCAAACTTGAACCCACGGGGGAAAGCCGAAATGCTGTCGACTGTTGACTTGCATCCTTGTATTTTGAAGGTGTGTCAATGTTTAGTGATGATAAAAGTGAATGAAGTGTGGCTTTCTTTTAAAAAAGAAAATCACTGCTCAATAAATCTTTTTATTTCACTTCGATATTGAGCAGTGGACAT
>BSSO01006367.1:0-12039 GCA_030267885.1 Mesembryanthemum crystallinum
CAAATGTGGTAATCTTGGAGACCTCCAACTCTCCAAGGCATATGTTTCCCATGGCAAAACCTTCACCTGATAAGAAGCAAACCAGCATGTCATACACGAACATACTTATTAGATGTTGCAAGGTAATTATAGCAAGCAACACGCTTAATAGCATATATTATGAGAAAGGGTATAGGTGGGTAATTCTTAGCAACTGATTATCTGCACTGCCCCCGGCTGTGTTGCAGTCCAACACTGAATGCAATTTGTTCCGAAGATGCCATGTCTTTAAGTATAGTACATGAAGTTAGGGCAATATGTTACTAACATATGAAAACTCAGCAACCATTCTGAAGCATCTACATCTTTTGTTTAGGGGCAAGGGAGAGGGGATAAGTTCATTCGTATTTGATTGAGCAGAACTTTTAACTTTCAACATAAATACTTGTCTTAGAATAAAATATTTACCAACCAAACATAGCCTAAATCTAGAGAACATCCAGAATATATCGAAACTAACATACGAAAACTTCCATGAATGCAAATTTCATACTGTTAGTGGTTACGATTGAGTCCTGGGTATAGTATGTATATATACAGAGGGCCAGCTTATAGTACTCATTTGGCCTGTCCTGTAACCATTAACATAGCAAGACCACACATGTGAACTTATTCGAAGAGGCTTATTTAAATCCCAAAATTTTGAAGACAAATAGGAAATGAATAAATACAGAAATATCAGCTGATGAAAGAAGTATGGAAATAGATGAGCAATAGTTAAGTAATCCAGAGGCACAGAGCTTTGGGAATAGTTGCATACACTACCTAAAAGTTTTCAAATTCCATAGTAAGTACTCTATATTATAGTATTATCAAGAAGTTAGGTTTTGTGCTGATTTCAATTATCCAGCAATTTTTATTACCCTTGAAATAGTAAAGCTGATAGAACTTTGAGGAAATTAGCAAAAGCTGATACTAAACCTCCACTTATTTTGACTATGAACCTTGAAACTTTAAAAACTTAAGGCCCAATTTTCAAAAGTAAAGATCCTCTGTGTCCCACCCCTATCCATATCAATTTTTTATATATTTTTTTATTTATTTATTTGCTAAGATGGATTGCACCCCAAATGAATTTCACTGGGATAGGAGATAGCAATGGCATACAACATGGAACATACTGTATGACCTTTATTAGATCTTCACTGCATCAACACAAGTATCCAGCTCAGATATCTGTAGTGTAAGAATCAAGAAGATTATAGAGTAGTTCATTTTTAATGAAAAATTGAGTACTAATTTACACAATTTCTATATCATGCATGAAAATGAATGACATTAAATTTCCATGTCAAGAATTTAACAAACAGCCCCAAATTTAATTGATCTCTCAATAAACCCAAACAAACAAATAAAGAAACCAACAAAAGCTCAACTCTTAGTACTTTCATCATATGTCAGTCATTTTAAGTGATCTCCTACTCAATTAACATCCCCTCACCTCCCAAATCCCCCAAAAAAGAGCAAAAAAAGGGGAAAATCAAACCCATGTAAGGAAACCCACAAAAGTTCAAGTCTTTCATAAATTTCAGTGATCCCCAAGAAAAAAAAAAAAACAAACAAACAAACAAACAAATTTGCAACATAAAAAGTTCCTCCTCTGAAAAAGGACATACCTTGAGGCCATTGAGGAAGGGGAGCAGGCAAAGAAAATGGTTCGGGTAAAGGGTCCACTTCATAGTATTCGGACCTTCTGCTGCTCCAGTAAAAACAATCACACTCAAACATCTTTGCACTTTTTCCCCAAATTTTTGAGAATTCTCTTTATTGGGGGTAAATTTTAAGCAAAACCCACCAATTACCCACAAAATATTTAGACTTCCATTATTAACCCTCCTCTGTTCTTCTTGGGAGGTGGTGGGTAATATGGGTAGGAGAGAGAAAGAGTTTCTGGGTATGTAATGGGATGAATCATACACCTAAAGTTTCCATTTTTGAGGTTGAATGATTTATATAGAAAGAGGCAGATGCTTGATTAATTGGGTTGAGGTGGGGAGCAGAGTAAAGCAAAAACCCTGCAAGAAAGAGAGAGAAATGAATGAGTACAGTGCTTTTAAACGGTGTTTTTGTTTTCTTGATCTTGGGTTTTTCTTTCTTTTTTTGATTTTTGAGTTTTTTAATTTTGATTTTTTGAAGTGGAGAATATGTTTCTTTTCCTCTAGTGATGGGTCCCAAGTTCGGTTGGATGATTTGATTGCTTTTTCTTTCTTCTTTTGTTTTTAATTACTGATTGAGATAAGTCATCACCTATTTAATTAAGATTCTGATTGCAATTTCCAACTCCCTATTTATTATGAACAAATTCCTTTTCTGATGTGAGTGGTATATTAAGGTTATATTTGACAAAATTAGCTGATAAATTACCTAATAAGATAGTATAGGGTTCAAAAGAAATAAAAAAGAATTCAGAGTTGTCATAAAATAGTACTCTAACAAACTAGCTGAAAAGCTAGTTGAGATGAAAAAACTTTTTATAATAGTTTTTCAAAACTAGTTGAAATTGAGAGGTAAAAGGCGGAAATGATTAGATGAAATGTTTGATTGCTAAGAAGCGAAAAAACTAACTGATATTCTTCCATTAGCTTGGGCATATCCAATGGTTAGGAATTCACCATCCATGTATAGGACATTATCTAATAAGCCTCCACTTTCAAGGTGTTTTTGCCTTTTTTTCAAAGAAGGATACGAGTTTCAAAATTTGTTTCCTAATCTAAATGGATTTTGATGTAACAATAAAAGTAATACAGAAGATAAGAACATGTCCCTCAAAATATAAAAGATGCTCAAACTGCCATAAAAATAAAAATAAAAATCAGAGCCTATTAGTATTAAGTTAAACGAGTATGAAGAAAAAAATGTTACACAGTAGTATAAATCAAATTTGTAAACTAATTGTTAGAAATCTTATTGATAATTTTATACTACCTTAGTACTCAATCTATTTTACTAAAATCCTTACGTTTTGATTTTGTAAAGTCAAAATTTTCAAATTTTAACTAATAATATTGTGAAAAAAGTACGATGATTTACAAGGTAAAAATAATATTTTTGTATTCATCTTACATAGTAATTTTAAAATATCAAACTTTTATAAATTTTTCAAGTTTATATAAGTACAAATATTCATGATCAAAGTATCGTTGTGAAGATCGTGCAAAGTCTAAGCGTAAGCACTTTAGAGAAACGGACGGTTTACTGCTCAATGGAGATAGATTGATCTTGTAGTCATTGGACTATGGTATCCATTTAGATTGTTTCCTACCTACGACAAAGTTGATGCAACTACTAACAACATACAAGTAGTGAAGTGGACCTTCCTCAAGAATTTCAACTTTGTAAACCAACAAATTGTTAAAGCGATTGATGAATTGAGGTCCCATAAAATGGTGTTTCGTAGGAGGGTCCGTCTTTCCTACTACACTCCAAATTTAAAAGGAAACACCATTTATTGGTGTTTTATTATGTGACTCTTTCTTTTGCTTTAAGATGTGGCAATCCTTCTTATCCTCTAGTCTCAAGAAATTAACTATTGTTTGTAACTGCTTCGAATGAGACTCGATCGGACCCATAATTTGACGTCTATTTTGCACGAACATGGACACGGAAATGAGAGATAGGGACAGGGAAATGGGATACGGCGACACAAAAACAGAGAAATGTGGGAATCGTAATAGTTATGCTAATTATTTTTTGAATTCATGCAAAACGGGTGCAGTGTGTCGTATCTGAGTTCCTGACAAGTGTTGCACGTACACGAATATACGACCTGTGACCTCACTTGAAATGTCTATGCATTAGAATCTAAGGTTATCAAACCATTACTTATTTATCAGTAGCCAATCAAGCACGTTTTCTTATGTATATTGTATTGAACTATATCAAAAAAAAAAAAAAAAATACTTAGTTCAAATTGTTGGATGCGTTTTTCAAATTACGCATACATTTATAGGAAAAAAGATCCATTTATTCAAAATTAATAGCTATATTTGACTTTTAGTTTCAACTTCGAAAACAGATCAAACAACTACAGATACAACTCTCATAGCCATAACAAATGCTTCAAACTTCAAAATAGTAAATTAGAAGAGGAGCAAAATCTTGAGCAAGCCATGAGTCGATGATCTATGATCATTCTTCTCCTAAGAATTCATCAGTCAATTCACGTAAGAAAGTAGAAAGCAACATATTTACGGATGGTCAATCTTAATTGGTTGCCGTTTGGATTGGTTTAGATAGCCATACTTGGAACTTGGAAGCTGCCTAACTTAGAATCTTAGAGTTGGAACTTGGAAGTTTCAACTTTCAATTGTGACCCATTTCATTTTCATGCCAAATTGCCATACATTTGGGGGGATAACTAAACCCACGCAATCAACTTCGTGTGATGGAACTTATATTGAATTGTCAAAGCAATCACAAGAATTGATCTAACACATCACCTATTGATGATAAGTTGATAACTATTGCTTTTTACTAGTATATTGTTTGAGTTTTCTTT
Source organism: Mesembryanthemum crystallinum (assembly GCA_030267885.1). Lineage (NCBI taxonomy): Eukaryota > Viridiplantae > Streptophyta > Magnoliopsida > Caryophyllales > Aizoaceae > Mesembryanthemum > Mesembryanthemum crystallinum. The sequence continues at coordinate 4,538 of BSSO01006367.1, forward strand.
TTTTTTTTTTTTTTTTTTTTTTTCCCGCCTGATCAAAATCCTAGATTCTTGCGATCAACGGATACAATCTATTACTGACTGCATACAGACTGTCTTTGAAATAGTTCGGGAAATTACCCCTACGGCTATTAAGTCAATAAATAATCGTATGGAACATCCTATTAGACGAGTCAAAATTACACCTTTCTATCTAAATAAATAGAACGCAAACTATATAACTCCATGGCATAGATAGTTTAAACAATAACACACTTAACTTAAGGTTCACCAAAAAAATAATACTCGTAATAATAACACTCTTAAGGCAGACTATTTGTCATCCACAATGGTTAAAACTTTTAAGACTTTTAAGACTCGCCACGTCAACATTCCACTTACTAAGACTCAATTTAAGACTTCTCATATTTTGCTCCACAATTAATTGTTTAAACTTTGCAATTTAATTGTCAATATTAGTATTTTTTTAATCTTTAAATTACCTAATAAGCCCATGTGGAATGGGTTAGACCAGCAATACATGGGTTGGAGAATTGGAGACAATATGGTTTTTTTTAAGCCCATGCGGATTCATCAATGTAGGCCCACTCGCTTCGGCAAGCAAAAAAAAAGTTCCATTGCCGGGAATTGAACCCGGGTCTCCTGGGTGAAAGCCAGATATCCTAACCACTGGACGACAATGGAAGTTGATGTTATTACTCTATTTGTTTCTAATTCAAACTTACATTTTTGTATCATGACGTGGAGCCATTGTTCAAACATAAAATATCTTTTATTCTTTTATTACTATTTATATAGTTCAAATATCCTTTGTTATAAACATGAGATTGAACAAAGAAGATTCAAAGAATTGTATTGTATGTCCCGAAATTTGACAGAATGGATAAGAAATACAGTATAAGCAACTATGTACTCCTCGTCTTCTTTACTCTTACTCAAACCTAAGGTAATAACCATTTGACATTTGTGATTTATCTCAAATCAACCTATAAATTGACTTGAATAGAAACTAATCCAATATAGAACAAGAATCTCAATTTTACTAATTGGCAAGTGGCTTATAAATCAAGATCATATCAAATTCTTTCAATAAACCTGCATAACACTCTAAATTCAAAATCTAAAAGAAAAAACAATAAAGCAAAAACATTTTTCAACTTTCTCACTATACAATCACCCACTATATTTCTCATTTCTCTTATATTGCTTCCCATCATATCCTTAAGTCTAGACTCAATTATGAGCCAATAAAACTTGGTCAATTAAATATGTACACTTTTTAAAAAAAAAAAAAAATTCATACAGATAAAACCAACAAGGAAAGCAAAAAAGAAAAAAGAAAAAAGAAAAAAAACCTAGATAGAGGAGCCTTTGAAGTTGAAGGGGAGACATGGGAGAGGCAAAATATAAAAACCCAACTCTCTCTACCTTTGCAATCCCCCCACCACGAAAGGAGAATGATAGAGTGACCCTGAGGGTCACCAACACGACGATGTATGATTGACTGTTTGAAGCACCCAAAAAACCGTAAGATCTGATCTTTCATCAAATCACAAGACGATGTATGATTGACTGTTTGAGTCACCATCGGATGAGGGAATGTGCACCTTCTTATGGTGCACCTTCTTTCCCTTTCCCTTCTTGTCGTTACGGCTATCATTCCCATGGTTGGCCCCACAAACAATGGTGAACTCAAATCCATACCCTTTACCAAAGCATCGAAACAACTTTCGGGTCCCACTCCCACTCCCACCCTCTGCTCTCCTACGGCGATGCCTACGCTTGTGCTTTGCACCCGCACCCGCACCTGCACCTTCATCTCGTCCGTTCGTTGGCCGGTTCACCTCCATCCTCCACCGTTCAATCTTCGTCATGAGCCCTTCCTCGCTATTCTCATCCGCCCATTGCAATATCGAGCTTTCCCCGTCGTCTTTCGCCGCCCCGCCACCACCGCCGCCGCCGCCTGCTCTGGTGGCGGGCGGCGGAAGGTAAAGGCCCTTGGCCATGGCGGCGGCAACGACGGACGGGGATGGGCCCAAATCGGAATTGCACATGGACCCACCGGGCTGTGCTTCTGAGCCCGGCCCGTTAAGGCTCGACTTAGGCCGGGCCTCCTCATCGTTGACTGACCATGATCTCTCGCTCTTTACTCGTCGGATCGTGCTTGCCACCTCGGACCGCTGGTCCGTGTCGGGCCGTGCCCGGGTTTTGGACTTCTCGTCCGGGTACCCGATCCCGGATAAGGGCATGCTCCTCATGGCGGCGTCGTGGAGGGAGACGGTGATGTTGAGGATTCCCCTGGGCCGGCCCGATGGGCGCCGAATCTGGAGGGCCACGGCCCGACGGGCCTGGTTCTTCGGGTTGGCGGGTATTATGCTCACGATAGGTACTTGTACTGACCCAACGAGGACGTCGCGGAGCCAGGATTGGGCGTAGATTTCGATCACGACCGTGGCAGAGTCCGAGAGGAGGAACCCGGGTGTGACCCGGAAGAGGCATTTGTCATTCCATTCCGGGTTGTTGGTGTTCTTCTCGTCAACACGGGTGGTTGATTTTCGAGCCGGGTTGATCCATGCAACGGCATATGTTTGCATGGACTTGGACACGGGTGCCAAGTCACGTGCCGAGAGAATGTTGATTTGTAACAATTGGAAGGGTTCTCCCATTGTCAAATCTAAAAGGATGAAAATCCAATTATCGTAAACTTTGCTTGACTTAAAATGTTGGTGTATTTTTCTCTTTTCTTTTTTAGTTTTGGTGATATCCCTCCCTTTCTCGTCGTCCTGTTGATGATCTTCTCAAAGGAGATCGAAGGAGGACGACGAGGATAGGAGTGGGAAATGGTGATTGAATTTGGATGGAAAGGAAATGAAATTTCAAAAAAAAAAGGAATAGCTAAGTCAAAATGTTTGTTGTGATTTTCACCGTTTTTTTCTCATTGTTGAGATTAATTAGAAATAGGAATGGGAATACAGAAAGGTATTTTCCATCCTAAATTTGGGGTAACTCCTATAATAAGAATTTTTTTCTTATAAAATTATAGAAATCGGTGTTGACTGACGCGTTAAATATATTTTAAGTGATAAGGACATGGGTTACGTGATGCGGTAATTAGCTTCCAGTTTGATATGACTAGTACTATCACTAATAAAACTACTTTACGGTGTAATCTCCACATATAATCCTTTGTCTTTTTTGGCAATTCTGATTGCTTCACATTCAAAGTCACAATTANAAAAAAAAAGGAAAGATACCAGAGTTATAATGGGCTCAAAGAAATATTCCTTTCATATTGGGTTCCATAAGGATATATGGCCATTATTTCTAAAAACATATAGATATAAACCTTAAATAATCATTTGGACCAACTTGAACAAATGGCAACCAAATATTTTTTTTACAGATGAGATAGTTGGCTTTCCCTATGACTGATGCAGAGTAGTATATATATATATATATATATGTATGTACTTGACTATCTTACAACTTCTAATAGTTAGATGATATTAGGCAAGAAATACATAATTAACAACATAATTAAACCACAACCTCCTTAATCTACCATGCCAAACCCATAGATGATTACTACTCCATATACCAAATCTTATCTAACTTTTTAATTAGCACTTATTGTTGTTACTTGAGATCCTATCATGATCAACAAGCTAAGCAAATTAAACCATGTCTTTGATGCCACTAAAAGCAACCATTCTTTCATTACTTGTAATTCTCCTGTTTGTGGCTTCAAATGCCACAACTGGGTTCATGTTGGAAGATCACAAAACCTTGATTTTCCAGCAATGTTCGACCCAAAAACTCGACGATACGAATGGGACGTACACAAATGCACGCAAAATGCTTTTGCAGAAGCTTGTTTCTCAGTCTTCACAATCCAAATTCAGTACGACTTTTGTTATGGTGGGGGATGACTTTGATGCTTCTCTTTCTGGGCTCTTTCAATGTCGAAGGGATCTTGATGAGCACCAGTGCAACCAGTGCATAGATGCCATTCAGAAGACTTCAAATGGATTTATGTGCGGTACGTACTCCTCAAACTCATACGTACCAATCTACTACCTCCGTTTCACAATATAAGACCTGTTAGACTTTTTCATAATTTTCAAGGACGCACTTTGACCGTTAATATTTTTTCTTGTATGTTGTCATTAAATTATGGTAATATAACTTTATGAATGACAGTTACAAAATAAAGTCGGTTATAGGTAAATTATCCATCTGGTGTGTTAAGTAGCAATCGATTACTATTTAATATCTTAACTTTTAAAAATTACAGTTATTTGTTTGAGTTTTGAAACAGAATATTCTTTTTATATTGTGTATATCACATTCATCTACCCATTGGATAAATCTGTTATATATGTTATCACCTTGTAACATTAATATTTACTTTGGGGTTCAAATACATATTGAGATCATATATTTATATTGTTACATATATTTGGAGTACTATTTTTATTTTATTTTCTTCATTTAAATGATATCATATAGTACTATATCTTGCATGCACTATCCCAATGATTCATGTATATAAAACAAAAATTCAGATGATTCAATGGCTGCAAGGATCCAGCTCTCAGGGTGCCATGTACAATATGAGGCAGACACATATGACAATTCTACCCCTGAGGATCACCAAAAGTATATCCACAAGAGCTGTGGGGAAGCATTTGAGGGTGGTAATAATTTTGAGCAAATAAGGAGCCAAGCATTTGAGGAATTGGAAACAGGGGTTATTGATGAGGGCAATTTTGGGTTTTACTCTATTGATTACCAAGGGTTCCATGCTGTGGCTCAATGTGAGGAAGGAATTGGGGTGTGCCAATGTGGGGAATGTGTTGCTGATGCTGTTCATGTCATTGAAGAAGAATGTGAGGTTAACTCAATCAATGCCCAAGTTTTCATGCATTCTTGCTTCTTAAGCTATGAATTTAACCCTCATGGTGGAAGTGGTGACTCAATTCCAGGTAATTTTCTTTACTCGCAATCTAGAGCTAGTAAAATGCATTCGACTTGAAATTCGATTGCTATTATATTTAATTATTTTTCAAAATTTTATATTTGTGGCCTGACGGTTGAAACTTATATATATTTCGTGTAATCATTTACTCCTATTTTGGTAGGGAAACATATCGGTGGTGGTAAATCTGGAAAATTAGTGGCAATGGCGTTTGGAGGGATAGCACTTCTGGTAATGTTGTTCATGCTTTTCCGCTTCTGTAAGAAGAAAAATGATGGTAAGTGTATGTATCACATATTTTACAAATTAAATACTATATATGTAAAATTAAATTATTAAATCAAGAATAAAGTAGCAAATTAATGACATACTGTAATTATATGTGCATGTTATGCAGATTATTAGTGAAGATATTACTATCATTTACTGATGAATGGCAAGGGCAACACATAATTTCAATTCTCTCTCCAGCTATTCATCATGTTGGAGTAACCTGCCATACATTTGATCATCACAGCAAATCTGATTTCATTCAACAATTAGCAAGGAAGTAGGTGACTGGCTGCACAAAGAAAATGTAAAGCCACTTCAAGTAGTTTTGTGAGCAAATTACAGTAGCATATTAGCTTATACTATGAGAATTATGAAAAGTTAAGAATCTTATGGAGCTCAATTTCATACAATTTTTATTTCCCAAAAACTTGAAAATCCTAGGCTTAGTGAAATTGGGGTTGTTTGTTTTCTAACTTGGGGTTAAACTGTCAGAAGAGATCTTAAGAAGATCTTGTGACATGTATGTTGAATTTTTTCCCTACATATTGACATTGATGTTGAAGTTGTATTTGTATTTTTCCATTTAGGATTTGATAGTGATATATAATTTGGTTGTTCACGTATTTTTGTAATTATTGTACAACTATCTAACATTTAGACAACCCAATTTAATGGAACTTTTCACAATTTATGGGCTACTTTTAGTGACTTATGGGTGAATTTTCACAACTTAGTGTATTTTTATAAAATTAACTTAAACTGTAAAATGTCACCTTTATGTTGCTAAAGTAACTCCGAAATTGGAAAAAATAGCCGTTTGGTTGGTTCATCTAACGGTTATACGATTACACAATAGTGTTACTATTATGACCTAATTGGGCTTTTGCCATTAGAAAAGATTTATTAACTTACCTATCAAGTTGGGCTTGGCCCAATCTAGGTTTATTTGTACTTTGAGTGCAATTTTTATTTTCAAGGCCCTATTCAGTATAGCTGCTAGTTCCCCAGTCAATTAAGTCATTCCTTATATAAACACTAGAAAACTTAACCCTAACAACACAACCACCATTAGTATAATCTCTTGTGATTCATCCCTCTACAAGAGAATTAAACATCATGATGTTTTCATAGAAATCACAAAGATTCGATTCTATTCAGCAAAGTACACATTCAACATCTCTTCAAGAGTGCGAGGACACCATCTATAGAACTTATATGTATTTTTAAGAAATTCTACATCTCTACAAGGTATGTGAAATCTAATCTTTGATTTTTTTTTATTTTTTTTTTTTTCTCTCAAGACCAAAATTTCAAATTAATCCAAAAGGAACACGAATTTACAATCATGATCGTAAGCCCTAAACTCGGACTCGAGTGATTAACGTCATCGCAAGGCGAGAGCCGCAAAGTAGGCTTCGATCAGACCGTTACATCACTCAAAAACTCATTTTTTATGTTTTTCATCAAAGGTTTGTGCTTTATTTGTTTTTGTCAATCTAAAGGTGTAATTTTCAGAAAAAAGTTGAATGAGACTTCTTTTTGAGTTTGTTCTTGGTCTTTGGTTTTATCACTTCCAAAATTCAAATTGCTATTTTATTGAAATCTATGTGATATAAATCATGAGAGGTTTAATGCCACGACTAATTTTGAGCATACGTAGTATTTTCTTTATTAATGATTTTTTGCGCGCAGATTTATGAATAGTGGACGTGGTTTTGGAAGTGATGAATTGTTATAAGACAGTTTAAAGTATTATTTACTCTTTACAACTATCACTAATTTTTCACAAAATATCTCTTTTTCGTTTGAAAGTATCAACTATTACTCACAAATTATACTACATTTTAAATCTTATATATACAATGGTTTTTAATTCCACTCTATAATGCATGGAGTGAGAATATTAATTACTATTAAACAAATTTCACCATTCGTTGCGTGAAAAATAAAATTAGTGAATTTATTGAGAAATTAAACTTTGTTCATCAATAATGGAAAATTTCATAGTATGTAAGGTAAGTTATATAAGGTGTTTTAATTGTTAAAGATTCTACTATCTTGGCTCATCTTACTACTCTAAGCTTTTTGAGGAGAAGAAAGAGGGAACTCTTTTGAGTTTTGACACAGGGCTTGACAATTATTTAGTGAACTTCTTTGAATGGGTAAAATTTCAAACATTATTTATGGAATGGAGTTTAATAGTACTCCCTCCGTTTTTTTTATGACGTTTTTAGATTTTCGTGTCCAAATTTGA
>BSSO01006368.1:0-12038 GCA_030267885.1 Mesembryanthemum crystallinum
CTTGGGGTATTACACTGGAGTGTTACATAGCTGTTTTGATAGTTGTTATTCTTCAACACTTCAAAAATAAAATGTTCGGAAACATTAGCTGTTGAGATTAGCATCTAATGTATAAAATATTTCATATTATTTTTTTTTTAACACCAAAAAAATAATATGAAAACCATCCCAACCACTAGTGGTTACCCCAAAAGCTATTCTAACTAACCTTTAAGAAACGATACCCCTACCACTAACCTTTACGTCCAAACACTAGTTTATCGAGCACCCAAAATTATAATAATAGCAGTTAGATCTATTCAAACCACTAAACACTGTTCTAAACTTTGTTGCCGAATACAGCCTAAGCCTTTCGCGTTCCCCTAATCCGCTGCCATATTCTTATCCAAAATTAGAAAATTCCAGCGAAGCAGTTAGTTAAGAGGAGAGAGAAAATTTAGAGGGAAGCTAGAGAGAGAAAGAGACGGAACTAACTAACCTGCATTTGAGCCATAACCAAGTAAGATCCCAGCTTCTTAGCCGACTTATCACGAGGCAAGCTCCCACTATTAAGCGCCACCGACTTAATCACCGGACTAAACACCCCACCGGCTCGAGCCGTCGAGCTAGGAATAGCCGCCGCCACCATCGCCTCACACAAAACCAACCCATAAGACAGCCCCACCGTCTTCCGGCCCAACCGCTTTATAAACAAAGTCGCAACCCGGTCCCCGAGCCCGGTTTTCACAAACCCACGAGAAAAAAAGAAAGCCACTACAATAAGCCAAATCACCTCGTTCGTCATCGCGTTAAAAGCTTGCTGAAACGACAGCGTTTTGGTTATCATTGAACCGGTCAAGCACACAAAAGACCAGGCCCCGACCGGTAATGGAGCGAGAACCAGACCGGCGATTGTGGTGATAAATATTGCAAGAAGCTGCCACGCTTGGGCCGTTACCTCGGCCGGTTTAGGGATAGCGAACCGGATGATTAGACCGAGAGCGACACAGAAGAGGAACGGTATGGGTTTGGCACCTCGCCAGCTGAAGTGACTGAACCGGAGCCTGAACCGGGCCGGGAGAACTGGAAAAATCGGGTTTGGGTTGGGATTTTGAGCCGGTTCATCATCAACATTGATAAGAGAATGCTGTTGCTGTTGTTGTTGTTGATGGGATGATATTTCCTCCATTGGTGGGTTTTTGGGGGAGGAGAGAGAAAGTGGTGAAGAAGAAGTAAGAGATTGAGTGAGTGGGAGTTGATGTTTGTCGCCATTTTCATCGCCATTTTGGCAATCGCGATCAAGATCATTGTGGGTGATTAGGCTTTGTTTGGGGTCCAGAAAAGGGAAAAGAAGGTCTGTTTCCATCAAATCGTTAAAGAGTCCTTTTTTGTATGGGTGTTTTTTTGGAAATATAAGATCAAATTGTTAGGGATATGATTTGATATGATATCTTCTTGTTGTTCGGCAAGCTGAGGAAGTTCAATTCATGTTCAATAACATAACCCAGTATATATATGTGATGTGATGTGTTGTTTTTCTTCTAGTATTTAATATTTTCTTAGTCAAGTTGGTAGCTTGTTCTTGTAATTCACATGGAGATAGGAACATGGACGTGGCATTAGGAAAATTTATATGGTGATTACAGGAATGATAGCAACATGTTTTTCGGTTTGAACCACAGATTCATCCACTTGTTCGATCAAGATCAATTCTGTTTGCATTAGGTGATAACATGTTTTGGGAGTACTATTTATCTTCTCATATGCAAAAACCGTGAATGGATCAACTCAACTAAGTTTAAAGGGATAGTTGGTTGTCTAACTAATGGTTACGGAAATTTCCTAGGGTACCCCTGTACTTTGATTAAATGCCTGCAATGCCCAAAGTTTTGGAAATGTGCCTGGGGTACCCCTGAACTTTCAACAAAATGATCAGCATACTCACTAAGTCATAAAATGACTATAATACCCTTGCAATGCATTTTTTTTTGTAATGACTATGTTTGACTTTTATATTTCTCTCATTTATTAATATATAAAAAAATATATAAAAAAAGTATGGAAATTTATACCCCAACTCTATTAATTTTTTTCAAAAAATAAATTTTAAAAAATAAATAAAAATAAACAAACAAATAAATAAATTTTAGAAAAATTATTTTAAAAAATAAATGAAAAATCAAAAAATTAATAAAATTTATAAAATTTATTTTAAAAATTCACATGTTTTTACAATTTTCGAATTTTTAACTTATTGTGTAGATTTTAACTAAAACACAAAATTTAAATTTTTTAAATATTATTTTTTAATTTTTCTTTATTCAAAAATTTAAAAATTATTTTTTTAAAAAAAATTGTTTTTAATTTTAAAATTTAATTTAATTTTTGTGATTTTTTTAATGTTTCTATTTTTTTGATTTTTTTATCATATAATACTATAAAACAGAGTAAGAAATTAAAAGTCAAACCTAGTTATTACACAAAAAATGTATTGCAAGGGCATTATAGTCATTTTGTGGCTTAGTGGGTACGCTGATCACTTTATTGAAAATTCAAGGGTACCCCAGACACATTTCCAAAACTTTGGGTACCACAGGCATTTCATCAAAGTATAGGGGTACCCCAGGAAATTTCCGTTATTCTTATTAAAACTTATATATAATGGTATATAAATGGCTCATATAACTTATAAATGGCTCATATAAATGACATTACTTACTTGCTTTGAGATTGACAATTTTGATTGACTGCTTATTCGATGTAAGAAATTTTTTTGGTGCAATACGAAATTTGGCCAATAATATATTTTATGTAATGTCAGTGTGTACTAAAATCTATCTGTCTTTTAAATTGTGTATCGATTTTGAGCCAAGAGAATAGAATAATAAATAATGGAAGAAATTCCCCTCCTTGAAGAATTTGAGCTGGCTTTACACAAGATAATTGTAATCCATAATTGATAATTCAATATCATGATGCATACAGATACCAGGTACCTGTATTTCGCCATAAACGAAACCGTTTATGGATTATGCGCATCAAATCAAATCTTAGCGTTCTTGATGGATATTGTTGAAGAAGCTTCATGGTATATAATAATTGAATCATTGTCAACATGTAACAGCGCATGTCTCACTCACACATGGCCATCATTTAGACAATTTTAGAAAAATGATTATTGGATCCAATATATGAACGTTATCAGTGTTTTATACATGACCATATCGGAGGGTTCCCCTTGATCGCCAAACTCAACCGGACCCCAAAAGAGTGCGAAATTGTGGACTATAATAGGCAAAACGGGAGCCCGAAATCTCAGAAATCAATGTATATTATTTTCCCATGATAACGAACGTGGGGCGCAATGGGAACTTGGCAGAAGCCCATGGCCCCCATTGGATCTCGACGAGATCTCAAATGGTTTGTATTGATCACTTAGTCGTGAGGCTCCATACACCTGAAATCGTGGGAGCTAATGGAGGTAGGTCGCTTAGAATGATCCCTTCAGCCGACGAGGGGCCTTTTGGGCCCCACTTAGTCACCATGTTCCTCGATAAGGCGAAACTCAATTGTCGCTTAGAGCGTCAAAAACCATGGGTTATAAATGAACAAAATTGTGGTCTATAACCTCAAAATTAAAATATGTCATTTTTTCACAATACTAAAATAGGGAACCCCATAGAACGTGGGAGGAGATCAAAGCTGAGTATAAGGTGCTGAAAAGCCTTCGAAGGTCTTGTATTAGTTACCCAACATTGAAACCCTGAATATGAAAATCACGGGTGCAAAAGGATGTAGGCCTTTTGAAATGGTTTCTCAAGTCGTCGAGGGGTCTCTCGAATCCCCCCTAGCCACTGTACATCCCCATGGGGTCAAACTCAACAGACGCCCGAGAGGGTTCGAAACCGTGTGTTATAAATAGGTAAAATAGGGGCCTGGAACCTCAAATAGTGTTTTTCTATATTTTTCCACAATATCGCAAGAGGACTCACTTAGGGACGTGAAGAATCCCAAGGTTGGCAACCGGGTCATGAGAGCCTTCGGAGGCACTCTACTTGTAACCCAACTGTGAGACCCGAACACCAAAATCGTGGGTGCACCATATACCCTAGTGGAGCCAATCGCAATTAACACTCTAGATGGTCTGATCACAGGACAAACATTGTTATTTTCGTACGGCACTGGACGGAGACCCCTTGGAAGACGTGGGAAGCTCTACTCGGATATTTCACAAATATGTTTGTATAAGTATTGATAAGGAAGTTTGAACTTCTAATCTGATGCATGAGATTTAACTTATTTAATATTGGGGTAATTAATTAGTGGATATAACTTGTATGGTTTGACGTTGCTCGCATAAATAATACTATCAGAAGTGAATTTTGGTTGAATAAAGGTGTACTGTACTACTTTCTTGAGTTTCATCCTCCATTCCTCGACCAACAAACAAAGAGAACATGCTCTAAAATTCCTACAACTACTAACAAAATCACTGTATAAACTTTTGCGAATGGGGTTTGTAAACGTCTGGCCCAATTCCATTACAGCCCATTTATCAAAGTCAAAGTAGATTAAGTACTCTAACAAGTTAAGTTGAGTAATTCAACTAGTAAAATGTTTATGGTGAGGTGAGCCCAATGTATCAGATCCAGTCTACTGTGGGCCCTTGCCCAATAGAGCATAAGTAGTTTGTATAGTTGTTCTCATGCTAACCACAAGAATTCTCGATCAGATAAGGCACTCGATCAAATACTAGTACTCCCTTCGTTTTATATGAGTTGCGGAAAACAAAGCGTCAACTTTAATTGAAAACGAATGGAGTATAATTTTATAGCAAATAACAATTACAATTACTTTTCTAAAAAAAACTATAGTTTTACATTTCGGGAAACAAAGTAGTTATTTTCAAATATTTAAAAAAAAAAAAACTTTTTTTCTAAAATTACTAAAGGAATTTTTTCAATGATATATGAATGCAGAGTAGTAATAAGATAATACTCATTGATTTATATGTGAAATTTAGAAGTATGTTGTTGTCATTGTCAGAAATTGTAGATATGAAATAAACGTTTATGTTGAGTAGATGGTATGTCCGTTCACATTTCTTTTATGATTATAGATGTAATCATAGCGATGAGTATCGTACTAATAATAGTGCACCAACATAAACGAAAGAGCACAATTATATATTTGTTTTTATTATTGAGACAAATCTCAAGTGCCCACCCCCTCTAAAATAAGAACAAAAATATAAATAAATCTATTACTCCTTTCGTTTCGCACACACATTTCTAAATCATTTTTGATGCGGAGTTTAATGAGAGTTTCTATTGGTACTTTTCCACCTTTACCCTTCACATATTGAGAGACAGAGAAAAAAAAACATTGAGAGAGAGAGAAACAATAGAGAGGGTGAGATTGGAGAGAGAGTGATTTGAGAGAAATATAGATGTGTTTTAAAAAAACTTTTTTTTATTAAGAGATACGGTGTGAGTGATAATAATTAATTGTATATTGTAGATAGCGGAGGGATAATATATGAAGGTTATAAAGATTTATTTGGTTTGAAAACGTATGGGTAGGACAATTATTTTATTGGTTTGGAAACGTGTGGATGGGACGGAGAAAGTATATTAATTGAGAGTTGAAATGGTAATACTCCTATTACAGTAGTATAGATCTTCCACAATTAATGTAGACGGTAGAGATCATTTGTTCCCTCTCCATATCTCATAAACAAAATTAAAACAATTTTACTCGTGCAAGTGTATTATTAAGTGCCCCTATTGAGATGTTTATCTATTTTCTCATCTCAAATATACTGTCTTAAAGACAACTACTATCACAAAAAATAAAGAATAAGAGATGGTCATATCTCATATGCTCATTTCAACTGAAAAGGTGTTTAATTGAATTAAATGAAACTTAATGAATAGTAAGGCTATGTTTGGCAAAACTAGCTATAGATGTAATTTGTAGCGTCACAAACTTAGAAGAAAATAGGTGAAAGTTGTTTTGAAATGGTAATAAATGAGCTGTAGCTGTAGCTGCCAAGTGTCCCAAAAATTAGCTGTAACTTTTACCCAAAAGTTAGCTTTTGGTTCAAAAATTGTTTGTTAGCTAAGAGAAAAATGAACAAGCTGCAAGCCTCAAAGTTGTAGCTTTTACTAAAAAAAAAATAATAGTTGTTGGTGCGAAAGATACCCTAACACAAGCAGAGAAAGAAATTAAATTGCAGAACTCATGTGATCCAAAATGAATTCAATGTTGTAGAGCTGATAAAGCTTGACACGACACGAAGTTAATGCAAATACGAACATGACACGACACGACAAGTATAACCTGAACTTGACATGATTTGACCAACTTTTATTAAAAAGAAATTATGTAACTTTCTACACAATTTTTGATATATTTAAAGAACAACATAAAATTAACACGAATTATAACACGAACACAACCCGATAATACGAATTGGCATCTCAATTGAATGGAGCCTTATTTCAAGAGAGAGAACACTTACTAGTTCAAAGGATTTGGGCAGAGTCTCGTTTTTGGTGCGTCTTACCAACCTTGTAGAAAGTAGAAAGTAGCCGTCTTTGAATTCAACCGTTAATCTGAATCTAAGATCATCTCTCATCGTATATGCTTGCATCACCCCGCGAGTATAACCCCCACTTGTTCTCAAATCTACCCCTCGTTTTTGCTCCGTTGTTTCTTCACGTCTCACACCGCCTTTAATCTCTTTAACCCAATTTGCGATTCTGCTCCTCCACTAAGTCTTCAGCACATAAATTGCACCATTTTTGTAGGTGGGAAACCACAATTTTGCAGAGATATACTAGTATTTGTATTAGTGTTTGTGTCAATTTAAAGAAATCCAGATTTTGTGGGCTTCTTCACAATCATGGCATCTCTCAATCTTTCTCCTCCTTCTGCTGCTCTCTGCCATTCACAGTATGTTCCCTCTCCCTCTCTTGATTATTTAGCAATTTAATTGTGTTGGGCAATGAAATTTTGCAATTTCAGCTTGTGGGTTCGGTTCATAGCTTGATTTCTTCGGGTTTTAACTTTTTGTTTTTGTTGGGTTTCATTCTGTTTGTGTACCTAATTCAGTGAAAGTCTGTGGTGTTATGGAGTAATCTCTTATGGGTTGATTTAGATAATATGCGCAATATGGTATAGCTATGGAAATCGGGGATGGAGCTGTTCTTGGGCTGAAATCTGTTCAAATCCACAAATAAGTCTCTGGGACAGATCATAGTTATTTAGTTTGTTTATGGAATCCGAAAGCCTAGGTTTTTGAGTAATCATCAAACATTTGGTGTAGCTTTCTTGTGTAAGAGGATCATGGTTTCACATTTTCTGGTTTATTCATGGCTTATTGGTTACATGAATTGCTATATTTTCCTTGCCAATTCTTTAATTTCTGATAGAAAGTTTAATCTTTTACAAATTTGTTTCGACTTGGTAATGATGATGAAGCGGAAATTGCTTATAAGCAAGAATCAGTTTGTTTCTGAAGTCATGTAGGAGCTTTTGATTGTTTGTTATAAAAATGATTCAAGCGTCTCTTCTGTTGTTGGGAAATGACTTTGTACATGATGGCCAGCTAACAACATGTGTGAATGGTTGAAATTTTGGAATTCTCTCTCGTGTTTAGCATACGATTTTCTGCATATGGCATGGCGAAAATCCACCGTTTTTGTATATGAAATGCTGAGTTTGGCTTTCCTTTACGCAGAGCTTCCATCAACCATGACATGTGGAGTGGGCTGCATTGCACAAAGCCAAGCTTGGTTGGTGGATTGACATCAAATTTAGCGATGGTTTGTTTAGGAAACAAATTACCCCGCAATGTCAGAGGCAGATTTAGAACTAAGGCTGCTATTGTTTCTGGAGAAGGTGACCTCTTGTCTTTTCCCAGCAACAGTGATATGTTGGATGAAAGGGTTCTTGACAATGATCGACCAGTTGGGATTGAGATGCAACCTGATGCAGTAGCCTTGGGAGCACTTGCAGCAGATACTGCCCCTACATCAGTGGGATTTGTAGTAGATAATGATGAATGTGATTTGGATCGCCCCACTGAAGGTTTTGCTTCAATCCCTGAAGCTATTGAAGATATTCGTAATGGAAAGGTTTGTCCTCCTTTGGATTTGAAAATTTGTACAAATGTATGCCTATTTACTTGATTTTATCGTAATGTGGCACCTTCATTGGGTAGAATAGATACTTGTATGGTTGAACACACTAACTCATCAAGTTTAATTTGTATACTTAATGTTGCAGATAGTAATTGTTGTAGATGATGAAGACAGGGAAAATGAAGGAGATATGATAATGGCAGCAGAGTTAGCAACACCTGAGGCTATGGCCTTCTTTGTGAAGCATGGAACTGGCATTGTTTGTGTCAGTATGAAAGAAGAAGACCTTGAGAGGCTGCAACTTCCTCAGATGGTAGCAAGTAAGGATAATGAGGAGAAGCTTTGCACAGCATTTACAATTACAGTGGTATGTAATTTGTTTCATGCTTAAACAAGGTCTGCAATGAGTTTCAACTAGTTTTAAGATATATATCAACTAGTTTTAAAGGAGTTTCCTATGTACTGGAAATTGATGAACTAAAATAACAGATAACGTTTTCTTGAAAAGTGCACGTACATATTTTGCTTCTGTTTGAACTCTATATCCATCTGTTATAGTATTCCAGGAGCAGACTGGCCTTGGAATCTATAAAATATGTTAAGGCTTGTATAAACCTCAAATTCCTTTTATTGTCGTTACAAGTACCTTTATCTGCAGACATTATCATATTTGCTTTTTGTGTAGAGTTTGCTTCATTTTATAAATGCTGATCAGTCATATTTTCTACTAGTCTTGATCACCCCCTCACCTAAAGTCATTTGGAAATCTGTAGGATGCAAAACATGGTACAACTACTGGTGTGTCAGCTCGTGATAGGGCAACCACTGTAAAAGCCTTGGCATCAAAGGACTCCAAGCCTGAAGACTTTAACCGCCCTGGCCATATCTTCCCATTGAAGTATAGGGAGGGGGGAGTCTTGAAGAGAGCTGGGCACACGGAAGCTTCTGTTGATCTTGCTGCATTAGCTGGATTAGATCCCGTTGCAGTAATTTGTGAGATTGTGGATGATGATGGCTCAATGGCTAGATTGCCCAAGCTTCGTGAATTTGCACAGAGGGAAAACCTCAAGATTGTATCTATAGCTGATCTAATACGGTATGTTAAGCTCTCCATTTAGATGATCGCTATGGTGTTTTTTCTATTTTGGGATGTGGAGTGTAGAAATATTTCTTTACCTGGAAGAGACTGGGGCCAGAAAGCAGAATCATATTTGTTCGTCCTTTTTCTGGTGTGTGTGCGCAGGCACGCGCATATCGTGTGCGTTTGTCTCAACTCCTTTTTGGCCCCATCCCTCTACCAATAGACTTTGTTCCTTAAAGATGAAATCATGCAGTCATTATTGCAAAAAATAGGTCATACTGATATATGATTTGTGGAGGGTCAACTATGGTCTTGATTTTGATTTCTGAATCAAAAGATGGTCAGAAGTTGATTGATCTGGTGAGACATCATCATCTGAAAGCTATAGTATGCAATGATATGACATCGTATAGCATATATATGTGTAGAGTAGTAAAAATTCAGACATTAATAATTTCATTGACATGAATACCTTGGATGAAAAGTTTTCTGCTTCTTTATTGTTGATTTCATGTCCTATACACTCGCATCAGGTTGCTTGCCTTTGGGTGTTCACTTTGGCATGGGGAACTAAATAACTCTTTTATATGACAACAGCATTCAGAACATTTGAATTTCCTTTTTTGACCGAGGTGTTGGGAATTGATGCATGTAAGGAAAAAGGTTGAGGTGTAGATATTTAACTTTCTTGTCAGAGTTCTCCAATGCTGCACAGCAGCACTGGCTTGATCTTCATACTGCTGCCCAATTCTCTATTTTTCCTTTATAAGTATTCTTTTAGACAAGGGCTTTTATAACTGCCGAACTCTGGGAATCATAATTTTGAGAGTGAGGAATCATCTAGTCTAGTGCTTTTGATGTCATCATGAAACATCCTTTCACTTATCCTCAAGTCTTGTACCCAATTACTGATATGTTGATGTGTTGGCAATCTGCTTTTTCTGCTGAAAATCCTCTTCACTGCTTGAAATCCTTAAGCTATTTGACTTCACTATATAGCAGTCGTAAAGGCAATTGAAGAATGTAAACACTAAGTGAAGAGTTTATTTCCTACTTAAGCTGCTTGATTCTTGTTTTTTATGCTGCTTTTGTTTAATAAATTTGCTAGAAAATTGAGAAGGCTTGCTTTTTGGAAGGGGTGGTGTATTTCTTAATTGTTCGTTTCCTCCATCTAGGAGCTATCTGGTTGCTAAACGGGGGTAGGTTAGATTTTTGTGGATTTGCTGAGATGAAGGCTAAAACTTTCAGATTCTTGATATGGATTACTAAGCCATTATCTTCCTATATTGCAGCACTTGTTTCTTTAATGTTTATTTTATGCTCTTAAGCATTGTGTGAGCTTACAGGAAACTTGCCTCCCCATATGCACTTTAAGTGCGCTTTTGTGCCAGACACTGGTAGCTAATAGAAAAATGCCGTAACTTTTCCCCCTTTTCGCCCCTCGTTTCTTTTATTTTTCCAAGGCTGTTGTAGTGCCTAGATGCCTTTGCTTTTTGTTCTGCCTTGTTCCTGTCACTTCCTGTCTCTTCCTGTTGTGTGCTGGCAAGCCTATTAATGTGTTTACCAGCATTCCTGATGCTTTCATATCTTTAGGTACCGATGTCAAACACCGGTGGTGTGCCCGTTCAAATCCTGAGGGAGAGTATAGACTAGGTCATGCATTTAACTTTAATCTTTGTGTTTAGTTTTTATAAGAAAGCCATTTATTTATTCCATCTTGGGAAGAGATGGGACTTGAGCTGGAAATGCTCCTTCCATTTGAGATAATCTGAGCCGGAAAAGCTCCTTCTATATGTAGTTATTTTTAATTTTTTTAAAAATGTTTTAACTATCTAAAATAGTGTTTGGGTTGAATGGGGGAGAAGGTTGTGCTGATGCCATTGTAATTCGCAGGTACCGGAGAAAAAGAGCCAAGTTAGTAGAACGTTCTTCTGCAGCAAGGCTACCTACAATGTGGGGACCTTTTACAGCCTACTGTTACAGGTCATTCATTGATGGCATAGAGCATATTGCTATGGTTAAGGTGAGTGATTTGGGAGTATATATCAATTTCATCTTAATGATGAAAGCGCTTTCCTCTTTTGTGGTTAATAATCACTTGTCAGGTTGTCACTCCTACATTGTGGATACTGAGCTTGATATATGGCGGGTGTATTATAAGACGAAAGCATAGAACCTTTGGATTGAGCCATTTTGAACTTCGATTTTAACTTTGATTTTTTGGTGTAAACAGGGAGATATTGGAGATGGACAGGATATTCTTGTTAGAGTTCATTCAGAGTGCCTTACAGGAGACATATTTGGCTCTGCTAGGTGTGACTGTGGGAACCAACTTGCTCTCGCAATGAAGCAGATTGAGGCTGCTGGGAAGGGAGTTTTGGTTTATCTTCGTGGGCATGAAGGGAGAGGAATCGGATTGGGCCATAAGCTTCGTGCATATAATTTACAGGATGCTGGTCGTGATACTGTCGAAGCCAATGAAGACTTGGGGTTGCCTATTGACTCAAGGGAATACGGGATTGGTGCACAGGTATTAATTAAAGCCTTGAGAAGTTAATACATGTTCTAGGAGTCTAGGACCATGTAGACTTGGACCTCTCAAATGGGTTGAACCAATGGGTTTTGGGTCGGGCCATTTGAATTCCTCTTTTTTTTTTCCATTTTTTTAGTTATATTTTCCAGGTAATATTCAAGTTCGGGTGGAATAATTTGTGTCATAACCTAAAAACAGGTTGGAAAGTCAAGTCAGTTTTGACAGGTTTACATTGTAGTCCACCTCTCGGAAAACATCGTGGAGCCCGTTCCAAATTGAATGGGAACCATTTTTATTG
>BSSO01006369.1:0-12038 GCA_030267885.1 Mesembryanthemum crystallinum
AGGTGTGAGGGGCTGAGTAAAGGAATACAGTGGGGGTATTTCGGGTATTTTAAGTGAGATTTCATTAATGGGTTAATTTATTCTTCCCCTCAAAAAATTAATTATTATTAAAAAAATTCCGGCTGCCACGTCAGCATTCTCTCACCGGAAATTGGAGTGAGTACCTTCAATCACCAAAAAAAAAAGTTCAGTACCCTCAATCACCAAAATGTGAAAGTTTAGTACCCTCCAGAGATGTTAATTCAGGATTAATCCTCTCCAAGCAGCCAAAAGATGGACAAATGTAGCAAACACATATAGGCATATTCATAGAGTAAGCATATACTAGTAGTGATCAAAACTCAAAAACGAAGAAACTATGCAAACTCACCGCGCCACAAGACAACTACTGCCCAACCCAATTCTCTCTCCTTTCATTTCCTCGCAATGTTCAGCTCAGGCAGCGATAATGAAACCCTAGTCCAATGCGAGAGGTTTCTTCAATGGCGGAAAGTTGATTCTCAGAGGCGTTATCTTGCAATGTCACCATTGGTGGTCGCCGGCAATTGCATGGTACTATCTCTTTCTCTCTCCTAAAATTTCATAATCGTCGAATTCTTGTGCCTCGAATTTTCAAATATTGGTGCACTTTTTTGAATTTGATCTTGGGTAAGGGAGGCTCGCTCCTTTGAAGGCAAATTTCAAGTTTTTTTTTTTTTAACTGATCATGTATTATTGATCTTCAACGATTAAAATGAAATTTGAAATGTTAGGATGATTTTAGTATATAGGAGTAGTATGTAGCTATATTGACTTTTTTTTTAGCGGTTTCTTTTAAAAATTTCGACGTTGTGGCCTCCCACTTAGCAAGTTAAGTTCTAATAGCATTACTTTTTGAATGCTAAATCATGCTATATGCTTGATTAAAGAATAGGATTCTCATGATCATGGGTAGTAAGGAGTCTCTATTGAATTATCAAAGGTTCACAAGGAAAAAGCACTGGTTACATAATTCTGTTTAATAAATCCCTGGGGTGTTGATTCAAAGTTGACCTTCAGAGTAGCCAGGTGATTTATTCCAGGAGGGAAAGGGATTGGCTGTAAGAACTGGGTCGTGTCGCCGTTCTGAAAAAAAGAAAAAGATCAATTATTGTATCTTTGTTTGTTGGAATTGATCTCAGTGGGATTCAGTCTTTGGAACTTTGATATCTTCTGCCAAACAAATCTACATGATGAGCAGATTAAATGTATGGATACAGCTCTGTCTTAGCTAGTTAGGACACGCAACCTTATGTATTTTTCTCCCAATTTGCAAAATCGATGTTTAAATGGTCAAGCTTGTCATAGTTTGATTTAGTTGAAGAGGGTTGACGGGTTACATGCAGCTGTTTCTTAGAACAAGTGTTCTAGATATTAATGGTTTGGGTGTAAGAACTGTTCAGAAATAACATATGAGCACGTTGTGGCTTCCGGGAGACGGAGCTCAGGAAGTAATCAGATATCTTATTTTTTTTATCTCTGTCGAACAACTTTCCATCAAACAAAGTGTAGAAGCCTGCTCAACAATACCGGTTGTTTGAAACAACTGTTGCAGAATTAACAGGATTAAGGTCCATCTTCGTCCAAGAAAACGAAGAAAAGCTGCAGTGAGTACCACCAGGCTCTAGTTTACAATTGTGGAATTGTTTCACATTTTCTTGAGAAATGTAGGCACCACCACCTCTTCTTGATGTTGCTCCCCCATTACCAGATTTACTATCTCCACCTGATGCTCTAACCCCATCATCTCCTTCCGATTCTACCCCTCCTGCTACTTCACCTCTACTCCGGCACCAGCACCTTCAACTCCAGCTCCTCAGCCTCCAAGCCCACCATTCCTCTGGTTCTCTGCCACCAGCATCTGCAACTCCAGCTCCTCAGCCTCTAAGTTCACCTCCTTCCTCACCAACACCTTCAACTCTAGCTCTCAGCCTCCAAGCCCACCATCATCCTCCAATACTCCACTTTCACCACCTCCAAGCCCATCTTCTCCACTTCCTAGCCTACGTCCTCCACTTTCAAGCTCACTTCCTCCCTCTAAAAACACACCTCTTTCTCATTCAAGTGAACCTCCCTAGACTCCAAGCCCATCATTTCCCTCCGATTTTTCACCACCTCCACCTTTTCACCACTACGGTCTCAAAGCCCACCCACTTCAACTTCAGTTTCTTCAACAACAGCATCTCACAGCTCACTGCCACCTGGGTTGAAATCCATACAGTCTCAACCATCACCACCTATGTCGCAAATTCTTACTCCTCCACCTGACTCTTCATCGTCTGGTACATCAGCCAACCTTATTGTGGGTGTTGCAATAGGTGGTGTCGTGGTCGTGGCTGTGTTTGCTCTGTTGTGGTTGCTCTTTGCTAGGAAGAAGAGAAGAAGGGATCCAAATGGAACAGAGGGTTGTTACTTGCCTAGAGGTTTGAGCCTTCATTGTGTGATTTGGTTATTTATTGATATCTAGTTACAGTAGAGGAGGGTGTAACCACATTAATATTACACCATGTCTAAGTGGATCACTTCTCATATAATGATAAAAATAACCTGACTCTCCCGAGTTCATGTGATTACGAATGTTGGTGCATCATCTTTGGTTTAAATTTTTGTTTGTGGGATAGTTACCATGTTCTTCTTGTTTGTGGGATAGCAAGTTGGGATGGGAACGAGTTGCTTTTGCATTTGAAGCTAAAACAGTTTATACAGTGAACCAAAATCATATATTCATAAGTTTCTTTATTTTATCTGGGCTTTGTTGTGGAAACAATCATCAGGGGGAATGCCATCAAGTTAGCATAGCAATGGAGTGTTCGAGATCAATGCAAGAGCCTAGCAGTGTCTCAACTCTCAAATTATTTTCATGATTTCATTTCAACATTATATATGAGTTTCGCTCGTGTTTGAAAACCAGTTAATCTCGTGTCTTTACTAGGTGTAGCTAACAAGAACCTAAAATTGATCTTGTGCATTCCTGTCTTGGTTTTTGGACCATGGCTTGATCTCATTCCAAGTGAAGCTGTTAAATTATAGGTTAGTGACATAGCATCCCTTGTAACACTTGCCAACTACAGTAACATAGGCCTGTTCTCCAATTTGTACAACGAACTTGGCCTATGGGTATAAACTTCCACTGATGCATGAAACAGTAGACATTCAATCTCAACGAGCTCAACTTGACATGCCACCATGGCATCATTCCAGTCTTAAAAAATAAATTTCCAGTAAAACAAGCTGAGACTTCTTAAACATGGATGTAGAATGGGAAGTATGAATGGGAAGGAATGCCAGTATTTAGTGAAAGTAGGCATGTGGTTTTTCAAACTATGTGTGTTGATGTAAATTCATAGCAAACATAATACTTTTTGGGTGCATTTCAATTTGAGAATCCGGGGGCTT
Source organism: Mesembryanthemum crystallinum (assembly GCA_030267885.1). NCBI lineage: Eukaryota > Viridiplantae > Streptophyta > Magnoliopsida > Caryophyllales > Aizoaceae > Mesembryanthemum > Mesembryanthemum crystallinum. Next base: position 3,415 of record BSSO01006369.1, read on the forward strand.
CAATTGTTTGTGCTTTTGATTTATTGTTGTCTGTGATGAAACCCAGATCTGATGGTTTTTACTTGTTAGAACTGAGAAGTGTTGAGAATGCATTGTTGAATTTGTTACTTTGATTCAGTTGAAATTCTTGACACAAATTAGATTTTTCTGTTCATGAAGACTGGTTCCTCAATTTTACTCTTTGATGACGATGGGTAGTGTGAACGAATAGATGGTCCAAATTTTTATTACGCAGGTGTTTGAAATAGATGTTTAATAAATCCTTCCAAAAAAAGAAAAAAAGAAATAGATGTCTGATAAATTATTTTCAGAGTATTGTTTGCATCTTTGAATATGTCAGTAAAGATGGTTGATTATCACATGATTTTTTAATGCTAGATGACCTTGATGGCATCCAAGGAGCACAGCACTTGCAGCAGAATTGTCCCACACCAGCTGAGCAGTATCAAGTGCCTGTGCCCCCACCTCTGATGGCGGCTCTGCCAGCAGCTCCACCATGGCCACCGAGATCTCCTTCACCCCAGTCGTTGCCACCTCCAGCAACTTTTATGAGCAGTGGTGGGGGTTCTGAATCTAGCTACGGCTCATTCTCATATGATGAGTTGGCAATGGCAACAACTGGGTTTGCGGAATCTAACATGTTGGGGCAAGGTGGTTTTGGATATGTGCACAAAGGAGTCCTTCCGAATGGAAAAGAAATTGCAGTAAAGTCCCTGAATGCTGGAAGTGGACAAAGAGAGCAGGAGTTCCATGCAGAAGTTGACATCATCAGCCGACTGCATCACAAACATCTCGTCACAATGGTTGGATATTGCAGCACTGGTTCACATAGGTTTCTAGTGTATGAGTTTGTTCCAAACCAAACATTGGAGTTTCATCTACATGGTTAGTTTTTTCATGTCATGTTACAAACATCTCTGCTATTTTTGCTTACATATATTTTCTGCATTTTCGTATCCCATACCTGCTTTTTGCGTAGGTACTCACTACTCATTACTCAATAGTAGTATTAATCTTTTGACAAAATCATGTATCATCTGGGGAGTTAGTGATCACTTATTGTATCTTTTGGTTTTGTTGAAGTTGAAGGATTTTTTTGTTTATCTAGAATATTTAGCATCCATCTGATGGAATCTCATGTTGCAGCTAAACAGCAGCCTGTCATGGATTGGCCAATAAGACTGATGATAGCTTTGGGAGCTGCAAAAGGATTGTCATTTTTGCATGAAGATTGTAAATCTCACTTCTACCTATTATTTCTTTATCATGCACCAGCTGTTACCATCAATGATAATTGATTGTATACCACCTGTTTTATAGGTCATCCGAAAATTATTCATCGGGATATCAAAGCAGCCAATATTCTTATTGACAACAAGTTTGAGGCAAAGGTAAGCTTGATGCTTTACCAGTAGTCAGGTTTGCTACTGCCCTGATAGGCTACTTGATCAACATTCTCTTTTGTGGGTCATAGAGCTTGCTTCTATTTCTTAGCTGCCCTAGCTCCACTTCTCCCTTCAATATTTATGGGCCATGTTGTCAGTGCATGAGCTCCTGCTATCCAATCACTTTAGCTCAGAGATTTTCCAGTGATTCCTACTTACACGTATCTGCTTTCCTTTGTTCAGCTTCAGGTTACAGATTTTGGGCTCTCAAAGTTTTCTTCTGATGTCAACACTCATATATCCACTCCTGTAATGGTAACTTTCGGGTGGGTTTCTTTATTTTCCATCTTATATTCACCTGCCTCTAACATATATATCTCTTCAGAAGAAATTTGGACATCCCATCTATGTTCCAAGTGAGAACTAAGTCATATTCCTCTGTGCTTTGTTGATATAACTTGCACTATATTTAGCTTGAAATTTGTTGTTATGTACTTCCATTAGTTTGATCTGCTTGCTATTGTCATGTTTTATCGCTTAGTGAGTTTCCTTGCATGTTTGTCACTTTCAGATACCTGGCCCTTGAGTGTGCTTCAAGTGAAAAGCTTACATGTAATTCTAATGTTTTCTCTTATGGAATCATGCTCCTGGAATTGATTACTGGCCGACGCGCTGTTGACTCAGCAAACACTTGCATGGATGATAGTTTAGTTAAATGGGTAAGCATTTGTTTCATTTGGAGAAATTCATGGCAGATACATTTAGCCGATTTAGGCATGCATGAGTTGTAACTTCTACTTACCAAACAAAGAAAAGAATTGGTTGAGTATCAGATATTAATAGGCTTTATTTTGTCGACTATTCAGGCAAGACCTTTGCTGACTAGAGCTCTGGAAGATAATAACTTTGAATCTCTCGTGGATTCACGGTTGGAAAACAATTTCGACTCAAATCAAATGGCTCACATGGTTGCTTGTGCTGCTGCTTGTGTGCGTCACTCAGCACGACGCAGACCGCGAATGAGCCAGGTAATATAAACTACAGTATCATGTTTGCATTTGATAGTTGCTTTAAAATTCTCCTTTTCAGATTGTCTTTAATAGCGGGCATCATCTAAAAGTCATTATGCAAAATTACACGATTCTGGGTAGGGCTGGTTACATTGTTTGTGAAGACCATACCTTGAAATATCCTTAAACCAATAGCCAAAAAGCACAAACTGGCAGTTGTACTGTTTTCATGGCCCTAACTTTAATCCTATTTCTGAAAAATTCGAATATGTAGGAGGTCATATTCCTTGTATAAAAGCCTCATACTTTTTGACTACACATCTGTAGTGTAGCTCGCGCACAATTTATTTTTGTGGTTTACAACTGCAATGAAGACAAGCTTTTAACTATGGAATGCATTTGGTAAGAGCAAAGATAATTGTAGTGAAGGTGGAGTAGCTGGAGTTATTGGTCTCATTGTTGTGGTTCAGAGAGAATTATTGGTGCTACCTCTAGATCTCCTGTTATTTTTTTCACAAGGGTGGGAGTTTGCTTACAGAATGGGAGAAGGTGCTTGCTGTTAATGCCATGGGGTAGTGTGTGTTGGAGAGATGGTGGCACTTAGATGCTGCTCGCTTTTGATCTCAGGTTTAGGAATGAGGAGTTCCCTGTGGATACCCCCTCCCCAAGCTTCTGATTGAGCCTATGCCTCATATTGCCCTTGGAGGCCCCATATTACAAGGGGAACAAGTATTGGATGAAAGTATAAATAGACACGGAATACAAAAGTGGTAATTCTTCAAGGATAGAAATTTCTGGTGGGATAGTTTATTGGACATAGATGGTCAGTTGGTCTCTTTGTTGTTCTCCCATAGTTCCCCCCCTCCCAAAAGAAAATAAAAAAAATTAAGTAGAATAAAATAAGACGGTTATTTCAACTGAAATGGTGTTGAACTNCTAAAGTGATTGGAGTATTATGTGAGAAAAAGGGTAAGTTGCAGAATTGACTGAAAGTCTGAAATGAACATAATTGAATGCGGTATGGAAATGATGTAGTGAATAGAATTGGGCCCAAGATTGGGAGGGGGAAAGAGAGAAGAAACTGATACTACTCTTTTAATTCTTACTGAAGGTCAGGTATGGTTGATTGGTTAATATTCATATGTGCTGCTTTATATATTTTTCATGAAATCCTACTGTCTTGTAAGCAGGTAGTCAGAGCCTTGGAGCAGTAGTGTCTTTTCTCCAATCTCAATGAAAGAATCAGACCTGGACACGGTTAATTCTATAGCTCTTACAGAAGCTCAGATTACGACAGTGGTCAGTACAGGGAGAACATGAGGAGATTCCAAAACATGGCACTTGCAAGCCAAGAGTAGAGCAGCAGTGAGTATGGTGCGACCACCAGCGAATACGGGATGTACCCGTCTGGCACAAGCAGTGAACAAACGACACGAGAGATGACCCAAGAAATGAAAATGGGCAAGGTGAAAGCCGACAGGTAGATTTTCAGTGGGTTGGATATGGGCAAGGTGAACGTGAAGGCTCTTGATAGTAGAGTTTTCAGCGGAAAGTCATGATGTCGAGTGTGAGAGTAAGTAACGATGTGTAGAGCAAGTACGTTGAAACTGATCATCGACAAATGTGAATTGACTGTTCTATATAGGAGTATTAGATTGTGAAACTGACATCGTTTTTCTCTCTCTTTTTCTAACTTTTCTTTTGAATTCTATTTTCCCAGATTGTGGAATGATTACTTTTCAGTCCCCGCAATGTATCTATTACTGTATTGTTTTACAGAGTTGTAGACAGAGTTGTGTCCATTCATTATAGTGTAGCTATTGTTTCAATCGGGGAAAAAATAAAAAACCATATTTGATATATACTTGTGCGGCATTTGTTATTTCATCTCATTGTATTCTGTATCCAATTTGACATCTAATAGTAATCCAATATGTTTGTTCACAAAATCGACTCTTATAACAAGTTACAATTATTTACCATAAATGATGAGTTTTACTTGAAAATATTCAATTGAAATTTCAACACTAAGTAAGAAAGCGACATTCCTTTAAAATTAAGTAATCCTATATCTTGCATTTTAACTAAAACAGTAATAATAATAATGTATATTTCATAGCGTAATAATACATACAATTATATTGAATTATTACGTGTATACTACTTCCCGAAAAAAAAACTATTATGAGTATATTAGTAATTTAAAATTATACTGTATTTTTTTTCCCTTTGGGAGTAAAACTGACTATTGTTTGTTCATAAACAAAGTATTTGTACATTCAGTTACTGTACATGAACTCGATTGGTGTGGTGGTGTTTGCTTCGAATGAAGTGAACAAATGCTCCTCTAAGCTCCCAAGTAAAATTGGACCCCTAGAAGCAAGCATATTTCTTAGCTCATTTTTGTTATTGGTTAATACTCTACCTTTCTCCATGAAAACGAAAACATGGGATTGAAATCCACTTTATTATCTCATGCAATTCAATTTTTCGCAACAATAAGTAAAGCCATTCCAACTCAATTCAAATGTACTCTAGATTGACGCCCTTGAAAACTCAGATTACCCCATATAATTCATTTGATGATCATCTAAATAATTTAATGGAATTAGAAACTTGTTATCAAAGGGGTATTTTCCACAAATCATCATCTTCTATCAAGAATACTACAGTAACAAAAATAATTCTACTAAACTTGAGAGTGACAGTGTAAATACTACGAGTAGTTGAAATAGTTTCATACTCCATGTTTAAACGAGTCAAAAACGAAGAAACTTTATAACTCACCGCGCCACTAATACTGCCGAGCCAAATTCTCTCTCCTTTTTTCCATCTCGTCGCAATGTTCAGCTCAGACGATGACAATGAAACCCTAGCCCGATGCGAGCTGTTTCTTCAATGGTGGAAAGTTGATTCTCAGAGCAATTGCATGGTATCTCTTTCTCTCTCCTAAATTTCATAATCGTCGTACTCTTTCTTATGCCTGGAATTTTCCAAAAATTGGTGCAATTTTGCGGGTGTTCTAAGAAGTTGATCTTGGCTAAGGGATGGATTAATTTAGGAAGGCTCACTTGTTTGAAGGGAAATTTGAGGTTTTTGTTAACTGATTTGGCTGAATCATGCATTATTGACCTTCAATGATTAAAAATGAAATTTGGAAGGTTGGGCTGATTTAGTATACTAGTATATGTATGCTATATTGACTTTTATTTATTTTTGTTTTTAATAAAGGTCTCTCTTATGAATTTAGCCGTTGTGCCTCCCACTTAGCAAGTTCAATTCTAAAAATATTATTTTCTGAAATGTTTATTTCTGCTAGATGATGCATTAATGCTATAAGCTTGATTAAAGAATATGATTCTCATGATCATGGGTCTTAAGGAGTCTCTATTGAATTATCAAAGGTTTGCCAATAAAATAAGAAAAATTAAAATGTTGACAGCACTGGTTGCATAAATTTCTTAATGTGAAATCACCGGGGAGTTGATTGTAAGTTGACCCTTCAGAGTAGCCAGGTGATTTGTTCCAGGAGGGAAAGGGAATGGCTGTAAGAACTGGGTCGTGTTGCCGTCCAGAAAAAAAGAAGAAGAAGATCAATTATTTTGTTTTTATTTGTTGGGATTGATCTCAATGGGACTCAGTCTTTGATATCTTCTGCCAACCAATCTACATGATGAGCCGATAAAATGTATTGATACAGCTCTCTCTTAGCTATTTAGGACATGCAAGCTCACTTCTTGTTCTATTGATTTGCAAAATTGATGTTTTGAATGGTCAAGCTTGTCATTGTTTATTTTAGTTGAAGAGGGTAGACGGCGATACATGCAGCTGTTTCTCAGAGGAGTTATTCTAGATATGAATTGTTTGGGTGTAAGAACTATTCAGAAATAACATATGAGCACGTTGTGGTTTCCGGGTGATGGAGCTAAGGAAGTAATCAGATATTTTATTTTACATCTTTGTTGAACAATATTCCATTAAACAAAGTATAGAAGCCTGTTCAACAATACCGGTTGTTTGAAACAACTATCGAAGAATTAACAAGATTTAGGTCCATCCTCTGCCAAGAAAACAAAGAACAACCTCAATGAGTACCAGCCTCTAGTTCACATTTGTGGAATTCTTTCCCACTTTCTTGAGAAATGTCTGCTCCACCACCTCTTCTTGATGTTGTTCCCCCATTACCAGATGTACCGTCTCCACCTGATGCTGTAACCCCGCCATCTCCCCCTGAGTCTACCCCACCAGCTCCTTCACCTCCAAGTCCACCTCCTTCCTCTGATAGTCCTCCACCAGCACCTCCAACTCCAGCTCCTGAGCCTCCAAGCCCACCCCCTACCTCTGATACTCCGCCACCAGCACCTCCAACTCCAGCTCCTGAGCCTCCAAGCCCGCCTCCTTCCTCTCCGCCACCAGCACCTTCAACTCCACCTCCTGCACCTCCAAGCCCACCACCTTCCTCTGATTCTCCGCCACCAGCACCTTCAACTCCAGCTCCTCTGCCTCCAAGTCCACCTCCTTCCTCTGATACTCCGCCACCAGCACCTTCAACTCCAGCTCCTCAGCCTCCAAGCCCGCCACCATCCTCCAATACTCCACTTTCACCACCTCCAAACCCATCTCCTCCACCTCCAAGCCCATCTCCTCCACCTCCAAGCCTACCTCCTCCACTTCCAAGCCCACTTCCTCCCTCTTCAAACACACCTCCTCCTCGTTCAAGTACACCTCCTCAGACTCCAAGCCCATCATCTCCCTCCGATTCTTCACCACCTCCACCTGATTCACCACTGCCGTCTCAAAGCCCACCGACTCCTTCAGTTTCTTCACCAACAGTATCTCACAGCTCATCGCCACCTGGGTCGAAATCCTTAGAGTCTCCACCTTCACCACCTGTGTCGCAGACTCTTACTCCTCCACCATACTCTTCATCAACTCGTACAACAACCAACCTTGTTGTGGGTGTTGCAATAGGTGGTGTTGTGGTTGTGGCTGCGTTTGCTCTATTATGGGTGCTCTTTGCTAAGAAGAAGAAAAGAAAGGATCCACATGGAACAGAGGGCTATTACGTGCCCAGAGGTTTGCCCTTCATTGTGTGATTTGATTATTCTTTATAGATATATAATAGTGCAGAGGAGGGTGTAAACACATAATTTTACACTGGGTCTAAGTGGATCCCTCCTCATATGATGGTATAAATTTACCCAACTCTCCTGAGTCCTGAATTCACGTGATTATGAATTTTGGTGCTTCATCTTAGGTTTATGTAATTGTTTCATGTCCTTTTTGTTTGTGGGAGCACAAGTTGGGATGGGAACGAGTCGCTTTTGGGTTTTAAAGTTAAACAGTTTATACGGTGAACCAGCGAATCATAGAATCATAATTCTCTTTAATTTATCTGGGATTCTGGGCTTCTTGGAAACAGTTGTCAGGGGGAATGCCATCAAGTTAGTATAGCAACGGAGTGTTTGACATTATATATAAGTTTTGCTTGTGTTTATGTTTGAAAACTAGTTAATCTTGTTTCTTTACTAGGTATAGCTAACAAAAACCTGAAGTTGATCTTGTGCAATCTGGTTTTTTGGGCATGGCGTAATCTCATTCCCAGTGAAGCTGTTAAACTATAGCTTAGTGACATAGCGTTCCTTGTAGCTTTTGCCAACTTCACTAACATAGGCCTGTCCTCCAATTTGTAGAACAATCTTAGCCTATGAGTAAAATCTTTCGCTGATGCTCGAAACAATAGATAGTCAATCTCAATGCGCTCAACTTGACATGCCACAATGGCATCATATTTGTGTTGAAATAGATATCCCGTAAATCAAGCTGAAATTCTTAACCATGGAGGACTGAATGGGAAGTACAAATGGGAAGTAATGGCAGTATTTAGTGAAAGTAGGCATATGGTATTTCAAACTGTGTGTGTTGGAGTTTGTATTATTTTTCACTTTTGTTTGAAACACACTGAATGTTGTTTAATATTCATGTTCATCTCTTTCCCACATTAATAATGTTATCGCTGAGACCTATGTAAACTAAGAGTGTATTTGGCCTAGATTTTTTTTTCCCCATTCTTTCCTCACAATCCACCTCCTCCCCCTACCTATTTTGAGCTTCTAAGATGCTTAAAATATAAGACATTGGCCCTTGAAGCTGTTTTTAGCTTCATAAAAGCTAAAAAAGCTAAAATTAGTGAGGTGAAGGAGGTGGAGTCGATTGATTAAGAAGAAAA
>BSSO01006370.1:0-12037 GCA_030267885.1 Mesembryanthemum crystallinum
AATCTCAATTGTTTATCATCATCAAAACTCATAACTCAACGTATACAGCTTCATATCTGATCTGGAGTTCATGGATCTGCTGCTGGCCTTAACAATCAACAAAAGACTATGTTGTAACAGGGGAAGTGCTGAGCTCTTTCACAAATATCAATAATGCATGAGGCATGAGCGAATTGTGAAATGAGTACAAGCGCAAAAATCTCCCTTGTGACTGTGAGTAGTAGCTGAATTTCCAACCACACATTAAAAGGCATTCGTCGTATCTACAAGACTCCCACGACATGTTCCATCAGTCTTGCACTATTTAGTTGCTGATTCCTCCTTGTCGTCCCATCGTTGCATTGTCAGCTTGTGTACATTTTTCTCTTGTTCTAAGTGGGTTCTACCACATATTCCTTCTCGTACTTAAGATCTTGATAACCTTGTAAAATTCACTGAATCACAACTAGGATTCAATCTGAAAAAAATTGCCTGCTTTGACCCCGAAATATACACTAGTGATCTAGTATGATTAGTTTCTTGTTAATATTGTGCTTAATTAATTGGGACAACTTGTTGAATTAATATCATGTGGATTATTATGTAACAGAGTAACAGGTGTAAGGTGTTAGCAGTATCAAAAAGGAAAATATATCAGATGTTACCTTCTGTGTACTTGACACTTTTTATGAGTTATGACTTACTATCTTTTATTTAAAAATAAAAATAAAAAAATAATACTAACCTTTTAGAGGGTTTGTAACTTTGTATTTGCCAATTGCTAATCATACCAGATGAACATCCTTTGGGGATATGATAAGTAGCCTCGATCGATTGAGATGGATGGGGAATCAAACAAGTTAGTGTCATTGGAACACTGGAGATGTACATCTTTTACTTTGGACATGCATGACTAGTGGACTGGGTTTACACCAGAAACAAATCCTTAGCCTTTTTTCTTGTTTTCAAGATATCTGTTTGACAATAAAATTATATGTATGGATGTGGGAATGTGGGATGCTTTTCCATTGAATAAGGAAATGACATATTTGACTTATTACAAGAGCAGTGGCGATAAGTTGCTTTCACAATCCAACAAGGAGTAGCCAGAATAAAAGGATGCTCCAAATGCTGCGACTGAATCCGCACTGCTTGGTGTTGTGCCTCAACTTGTTAAATACTTCTGTGTGTTCTGATCAGTTTTGATTTCCAATCCATGGACACAGGACTGGTGGCCTAACAATCAGCAAAGACCTTGTCGGACAACTAAGTCGTCAGTTGCTTGAGTCTCCTTCAGTGTGCAATGCAGGATTTGCATATGGAGCAACAGTCTATAGACAAAAATACTAATGTTAATGCCATTTTTAAGGAGTTGAGTCACCAAAATTAGTATATATATCAACCAAACAAACAAAAATGAGTTAAAGTACATCCAGCTGAAACTAGGAAAGGCAAAATAAAGGCTAAGGTCTAAAAACATCAGATGTTTCTTGAATATGAGCGAGAGCCGTTGCCTGTTGTCACTGATTGTGTAGACTAATTATGTGTGCTCATACTTGCTAGGCCACACCAATCCTCTATCCTCTAGCTTGTTTGCTGCTTTTACAACCTGGGAAACATATTTTTGCTGCAAATTATCCCCAAGGATCAACATTGTCATGGCTCAAAGGCCACACCAAACCCAGTTCTTGTCTCTCGTTCAAGCCTGATACAGGATTGCCATATTAGCATCAGGTAAGACGCCATCAATCTTCGGTTGAGTCCATTAGTGTTCAGAGTAGGAAGAAATTGCATCAAAGTCGTCATACGGAAACAAACCAACAAACAAGTTTGAATGCATCTGATTCTGGATACATCTCTAAGTCAAGAAGAGAGGAAAAAAAATGCTTAGGACATAAAAATAACAAAATAAACCGACAAATATGTCATTATCATTTGTTGAGTGTTTAGACTCTTGACTACTAGCTTGAAACCAGAATACATCTCAATCATTCAGCTCCTTTGCTGCTTAGTTGAACACATTGGAAAACTTATAGTGTTGATGTATATATAATGAAATGAATTTCAGAGGCAACTTTCCCATTGTCTGAAAAGACATAAGAATCATGAGACCTCAAAGGTAAATAGAAAATAACATAACCTGTGTATCAGAGCCCATCAACCTGGAAAACCACAAGAGTTTTGACAGTATGTGTTCTATTCTGCAAGAAAATGATGAACAGTTTGGAAAGAAAGAAGTTAGCATACTTGAATAGATGGATGGAGAAAAAATTATGGAGACAAAATTAAGAAGCTTGACAAATTTTGACAGAATTTTCTACCTATCAATACACAAAGTAGGAGGGTGTATCCAAACGCTTGAAAATCTGTATTTAGTGATTGCTGGAGACTTGTGACCCACATTATCTCAATTCTGCTATCAGGAGTTCCTGAAAAGACTGAGATTTGAATAAATAGAATTGACAAATTTGCACACTTTCAGAGATTTCAAGCACCTTATCATTCTATTATAGTATACTATAACCAGCTCACCGTTGTGACAGAATCACCAACTTGAAAGAGCTAATTAAGTAGCAATTGCGGCCTTGCGAGGGGTTTTAAAGTAGCATTGTTCATCTCTTCTTTAACATCTGTATGCATAGGGCAATCAAATATGAGAATCTTGAGATGCTCAAAAGCTCCAGAAATGAAGTCTATTTTACAAATAAAGACCAAATACCAATAGCAATAACAGGACAATTGGCCAATCAATAGACACCACACCACCTTAATAATAGCTACAAGTACCTGAGAAACACATGAACTCACACTGTCAAACACATGTATGTGAGGCAAGTAATGAACAAGGAATTTGGTCAGTTTCCAAACTGAATATGCTTGGATTCACCTGCATGTAAATAACTAACAAAAACATATGTGCTGCGTTACAATGGGAAACAAGCTATATGTTCCATGACTGGATCAAACATAACCTGAATGCATCCGCACCATATACTAACTTCCCTTCAACACTTTGTTTGCACATATTCTCTGGTTCATTTGGAAAAGGAGAAACCTAAGAAAATTTTAAAACAGAGCCCCTCATCTGCATACTTGGTTCACTATTGCTTTAAAACTCTGCTTGAGAACATTGGAGTTGTCTTGATAGGTCTCATTTAACAAGGAGCAGAACTGAGGTGCTCTGCTCATGGAAACCACCAGAGAAGGTTGGACAAAATGCAACACAGATGAATCTTTCCTCTCTAATCTCCACTCAGCTGGCCGTGCTGGTATCTTCAGGTCCCACATACATAAGTAAATGGAAACTCATCATCTTCCAACACTGGCTAGGGAGCACTGACATCCTCCATGCAGACTTATCGGCCATTTTTCAAGGCCTGAAGCTTGCTTTGACAATGGTTGGAGAAAGCTCATTATTGAATCAGACTCGCAACTTGCTGTTAACCTACTGAATCAACAAAAATGCGGGCAAGAACATCTTTGCTACATCAACTATTTCAGGGAGTCAATGAAGAAGCTGGCCGAAGGAAGTAAAGATTCCACATGCTTTTGGAGAATGCAATGTAGTTGCTGATACTCTAGCAAAAGAAGCAGCTCATGAGAAGACCTCCTTTAGTGCTCTTACTTGTAATGTTAGTATTAAGCCAAACTGTATGGCTGCTTCGTAGGCTGACCTAATGGGAATAGTTCTCCCAGGCCTTTGTAACAACTCTAGTGGTTTAATTTTAATATAAAGTTTGTCTTGGTACCAAAAAGTAAAAATAAAAATTATACTATGGTGATGTTATTGCTATTGATAACTGATCGAAATCTGTTATGCTTTGGCAGAATTGACCTATTTCTGCTTCTGCCACTAGTTGTCAGTTCCTTGTCTCTCCCTCAAGAGAGACACCGGATTTCCATATACAGCAGGAATACCTACATAGATTAGAACCAACTGAGATGCCAACAAAATAGATATTTACTGAGCAAACAAATAAAATTGAGTCATGTGCATACAACTGAAAATGAAAATGGGACGAAAATAAAAAGAAAGCCGAGGGCTTAGCCTCTAACGATATCAAATACTTTCTAAAAAGAGAGTCAATAAATTACAGTTGAGCTAATCTTATTTCACACCACAATGTATAATGAAGAAATGTCAATCAGCTCATAATGCTGAGTTTACTAGCTGAAAACGTTGTCAGATCCATGCTTGTCTTGCCTCTCATCAAAAGAGGATGGACAAGTGCCACAATCACGTAGTAGAGTTGTAAATCATCATAACAGAGCAGCAGCTGCAACAACCTCATTCCAATTCCATTGGAAGCAACAATATATATGAATTTGCACACACCCTTTCTGAACAGTATCAAGTTCAATCATATTCATATCCAGAGGCTGAAAATTTACTGCACAGGGAAAATATGAAGTATGAACATCAACATGGTTAACATTAAGGGGCCTATTATTGGGGAACACAGAATTATCAGCAGAAGTACTAGAAATAAATTAAGAGTTCACGAATGGAGCCTCACTAGCAGCTTACCAATCATATATCCATAATGTAATAGATATAAAATGCTATCTGAATGAATAGTTCTCATTATAGCAAGAGGAAAAATAGAGCCAAAAAAGCAAGATTTGTGCCACATATATCAGAGTGCAACATATATATGTTAAGGGCAGATCAAAAAATGTGTGCAAAAAAAGCAAACAAGTAGAATCATGACCTCAAACTTTAGCAATCTGGGAGAGATAAGGACAGAAATCTATGGCATATTTTATGATTTGGCACAAAATAGATTATGAAAGAAATAAAAATGTCAAAAGGAAGTTGAGATTTAGAAGGAAATTGGCTCTAACCTGTTAATGCTGATGGAGTCATGGAGAGAGATAGAGAGTAGAGGAATTAATCAATTGCAAGATGGGGGATGTGTTGAATGTGAGGCCAGTCCTCCCCGTCGGGACTTTGGCATCTTTGCTTCAGTCCCTGTGGACAGCGCGAAAACTGAAGTTGGGTGAGGGAAGTGAGTCTGGGCATCCATTCCGGAACTGATTCCAGGGCTTCGCAATAATAAATTAAAAGGGATTGCAGGGAGGTCAAGTATTGCATTCCCTTTGGCAGTTTCACCACCTTTGGGAGACCACGTAGTTCCAGGGAACGGAGGCTGAGATGGAGGCATCGCCATGGCATATTCCCATTGTCATCACCACTCAGACTCAAACTCCTCAGACTGTTGCAGGCTGCAATTTCCAGGTAGCAGAGGGAAGACGAGCAGATCTTTAACACCTCCACTACTTCTTCCATACTCTCCATCTCTGAATCATGTGATATTGTCATCTCAGTGAGACACTGAAAAGCCTCCATTGGCAGAACCGACTTGAGACCTCTCACGTTGTTTGTAAACACCTTCCTTAATTTCAAGTTTTCAGAATCGGAAGGTGGCGATGAAGTCTTCTTCTCTATTATTTGCAGCCTTTCATTGAAACTTTTTAAAACCAGTACCTCCATGGTGGGACAGCGAGGAATCCTTGTCAACTCAGGGCATTCCCTTATATACAATTTAGAAAGACAGGGAAATGATGGAAATTGACGTGGTTGCCTACTACTACTGTTGCTGCTGCTGCTGCTGCTGCCATCATGATCTCGCCACCATCCTTTCAACTTTGGCAGATCCGCTAAGTTGAGTTTTTCAAGGGAGGGAAAGAATAATGAAGCTCCTGTATCACTGCCACTTATATTGCTTCTTATTGTATCCTCCATGTACTCCAATTTTCTCAATCCGCAAAGATTCAAGGTTTTCAGATGAGGCAGTTTTTCCATGGACGGGAGGTGTTGCAACCAATTAAAATTCACAAATGAGATCCGAACAAGATTGGGGAAAAAGGTTCCGAAGTTTCCCTCTTTCTTCCAATTTGGCGGCATTCTCTTGCCATTGTATCCCAATATTTTTAAATCTTTCACACTGGGATGAGGCTGCAGGTCTTCTAACAATGCTTCCTCAGATTCTTCTTTTCCGTCCCTCTCTTCGTTTCTCCATTCAAATGTAATGATCTTCAGATGTTGCTTGCTTCTCATATATCCTCCTTGATCATCACTATTGTTTCCCTTCACATATGCAACATTTTTGGGAATCTTAATCCGAATTTTAAGTTGCCCTTTCAAGTTTGTGAGGGCCTTTAGGTTCTCCAGCTCATCAACAACACCTTGCTGTGAACTTGAATTTGCCTTACCCACTACAAACATTGGCAATCGGTAAAGACAATTTAACTTAACCATGTCCGGTGGCATATGGGTTAGGCTAAAACAACCGTCAATATCCAAGACTGCTAACTTGGCCAATTTGTTCAAATCATTTGCCAATTCTTTCAATCTAGCACATTGCCTTAAGTTTAAAGTTTGCAGATTATGTAATTTAGTAATAGATTTGGGGAGTACCTCCAGGTCAACATTATTTGAGAGATCAAGATACCTCAAGTGCAGTAACTTACCTATTGTGTATGGCAAACTTTTGATACCTGAACGATGCAAGTCCAAAGTCCTTAAGCACATCCAATTGGCTAAAAATGCATCCACAGGCAACTCAATACTCGAATCACATAAAAGACACGTACGAATTCCAATCTTATTAGTAAATGGTCCTTCTCCCTCTATGTATTTTCCTCTTTTAGCAAGATAAATATGTCGAGTTTTTCTATCCAAATTGCTTGTTATAGAATTCACCACACAAACTTCCTTTCCTGCCACTTTTTGAGCAATATCATGCATGAGATCATGCATTTTACATGATATCTCACCAGTATACTCATCTTCTTGCACATCTTGGAAAAAGCATCTTCGAAGCAAAATCGAAAAGTATTCCTCAGCGGCATCTTCCATGCTCTGTCCTTTATCCAGTGGCACAATGTATCCTTGTGCCATCCAAATGCGAATCAACATCTCCTTCTTCATATCAAAATCCTTAGGAAATATCGCACAATAACTGAAGCAGCTCTTCAGTGGGGATTCCAGATTATGGTAACTAACCATCAATATAGGTGATATTTGGTTTTTATCTTTCCTTATTTCAGCCAGCCCGACCTTCTGAAATGATTGCCACTTCTCCTTGCCTTGTCCATAGAGAAGACTTCCTACAACTCTTATAGCAAGAGGAACATTGGCGCATTTTTTGACAATCTCTTGGCCAATCTCCACTAAGTGATGTTGGTTGCCTGGTGTGAATGCTGTTCTTTCAAACAAACACCACGCTGCTTCATTCGTCAAGCCTTTTAAAACATATGTACGCCCAACTCCCACAATTCTTGCAGTCTCTTCGGAACGCGTAGTCACCACAACCCAACTACCCCAAAGACCACCCATAAAGAACTTCTCCAACTTATACCATTCTTCGCGATTCTCGCTCCACACATCATCTAAAACAAGCAGGTACTTCTTCCCAGCAAGATGTTCTTGAAGCTGGCCCTGCAACACATCCATCGAGGAGCCATCATGCTTATGACATGTGGCAGATTCTAAAATCTTGCTAAGAATAGAATTCACATCAAGAGATTTCTTATCATCATCGGAGACACAAGCCCACGACCTCAAGCCAAAGTGCTTTTTGACCCTTTCGTCATTATACACGAGTTGGGCAAGAGCAGTTTTGCCCAACCCTCCGATCCCCACAATGGTAAGGAAAGAAACACCTTTTTGATCAACATCAGAACCCAATAACTGACCCACAATCTCTTCAACGTCATCTTCCCTCCCAATTATATCCTGTGCAAACACATAAGAACAGGTCTCTTCCCTCCGCTTTCGGATGGGATTGCAATCAAGCTTAAAGCCAAACCGATTATGGTTACTGGCAATAGCATCTAACCTCTTCCTAACCTCCTTAACCCCTTGAGACATACTATAAGCAACACGGAAGTCTTTGAAATGGGAAAAGACACGGCGCACCTTTTTGGAGACCTTTTGATCTTCAACAAGCTGCTTCTGCTTGCGCTCAGCCAGAGTGACGAACTTGTCGAGAAGATCATCAGCGTCATAGACTGCATCCTTGAGCTCCTCAATATATCTCTGTGCTTGATTGGAGAGCTCCTGTGGCTGGGCCTCGGCATCAAGAAGAACTTCTTTGACGGTGTTGACAGTCATTTCGAGACTCTCAAGTTGGGATTTGTAGCCCAAAACGGAACACATGTCCTGCAGCTGAGTACACTGCAGGGCAGCAAGGAGAGTCTGAACAACAGACAGCACTGTTCCGAAGTCCATAACTGGGTCTCAGGAGGAACTGATCGAACAAACAGAGTCTGAAAAATGTAAAAGAAAATTATGTGATTTTGATTTGGTTGGTTGTTGGTAAGCAATAGCATTTCCACAAAAACTAAGATTTACTATAATAGTAGCAAAGACAAATTTGTGCCTGACACCGTGCTTGGCAGGGTAGAAGATTCAATAGATTGAACTACTAGTAATGGTCAAACCAACAAAATAAAATAAAATAAAAATATCTCCAACAGCCCTTGGCAGCTTTCTGATTGGTCCTTGTTTGTCCATCCCATCTTTCCATTGGCAGCTTGTTTTTAATTTCTCACTTCCAAATCAGGTGGGGTTCTATCACATATTCCTTCTCTTTTCCCTCTTGTTACATCCTCTGCTTCTTAGAAAAGGCTTTTGTGTTCCAAAACTCAACATACTTGAGGTCGAGGTCGAGGTCGAGGTCGAGGTCGAGGGCACATTATGCCCATGAATCATTCCTTCTTAATTCTCATTTAAAGATCTAGTATCATAAATATAAAAAAAAAAGAAAAAAAAGAAAGATAGAAAGCCTGAGTTCTTACTCAACTTGTGAATTCTAAAATAAAATAAACCCAAAAAAAAAAAAAAAACATTGGCAATTAGCAGATCAAACATTTCGACAAAAAACAATGATTATACCAGTTATGGTGACCAAAGTGATTTTTGACTTATTGTGGTAGATTTTCTACCTATAGAGTCACAACTCACAACTAATATCTATGCTTGCAAGCACCTTAGAAAACCAACTTCCAAGATCAAGAATTTCGACAGTTACTGTATTCTACAAACCTTAATTACAAGTAAACAGGGGGATTTGACAAACTTATTTAGGAGCTGAATCAGAAAATTGACTGACTTGGTTTCCTATTCTCAAGAGTTGAAAAGTCATAGCACAAGTAACAATCAACAAAGACCATATTGATTGTCTAAGTAATAGCGCAGCACAGGCACAAGAGAAGCACAAGTTTTCCAAGCCATTCAGGACAACCATTTGAAATCTGCAAACAGGCAACACAAAGAGTTCTGAACTGAATACGAGGGGATCTTGTCGGTGCTGAAATCCAGCAGAAGTATACTGCTCCGTGTATCATGTTTACCAGGATTGCAAGAAAAATTAGCAATTTCAGCTGCAAATTACTCCCAAGGTTCAACACTGACATGGCTCAAAAGTCAAAACCTGTATCTCAGTTCCTTGTCTTTTCCTTAAGTGAGATGTAGGATCACCAATTAGAGCATGCATGTAATCAATCTTCAGCAGAGTCCACTGGAGTCCAAAGGACGACAATGCAGCAAAGTTAAAGATATGTAGAATCAAACAAACAAATCGCTCAAGGCAGAAAATTCAGAAATTACTTAAAATTATTACATTGAAAAACAAATGAAATTACTTAAAATATGATGGCGGTGGGTGTTAACGTTGTCTTTCGTATCCTGTGCTAAGAAGCAAACATCAGCCATTCAGAAAACACAGAGCTCTCCTCTAAGATGACAGAAGGGAGATTTAAAAGTAAAATACTACATCAGGATGATCAAGTTTGTCAAATCCTTTGTGACTGAATGATGTGGCATACACTTTTTCACAAACATGTACTCATAAGACAAGTGAAAAATCACAATATTGTAATGTTTCTAAACTGATTGTGCTTGGGTTCACCTACATGCATACAACCAAGAAAAATAGCTGTGCCCCTTTCTTCTTCTTTTTTTTTTTTTTTTTTTTTTTTTGATAAAAAGCTGTGCTCCTTTCTGCTTCTGCTGTATTGAGTATACAGACCATTTTTGTGATGTACAAATCATCTCAATACAGTTTGGTTACTCTCAATGTTCTCCCTCTCTCTGTCTCACTTTCTTCCTATTCTGTTTCCATACTAATCACCTGTATTCCTTGGTATTTGAAAACGCATCCATATACAAGCAAACCTCAGCCAAAAAAAGAAAAAAGAAAATACAGTAAAAAACTAAGGACAGAATATCCTTTGGTATGACATTGTACATGTATAACGTCTCCAAGACAGAGCTAGGCTGCAAGCAATCTGAAAGAGGTTCGTTTTTTTGATAATTAAATTAGGTTTTAGAGTATTAATCAAAGACCGCTGCATGAGATTAATTACTAGCAAGTCCAGTACACAGAAGGAGCACAAATCCATTAATAGCATCATTCGGTTACTCCACCCCCACCTTCTAGGAAGGGTTGTTGACTGAATAATCGCAATCATGTTCTATGGATAAGGCTATCAATTTAGAAATGCCAAACAGAAAAACTCAAGCTATTTGATAATGCCAAAAAAATAGATAACCCATGCTAAAGCCAAGCTCTAAACTCCTCAGTGATGCTTGAGACCTTGTTTAGCCATGCCATGAACAATAGAATTCGCACTCTTGATCTATGAATTATTACCAACTGAGGCCACCTCCCTTGAGTGAGCGTATATGAATGAGCAGGAGTCGTACACTCCATGGACCTCCTATGATGGGATCTTGCAGGTGCTGAAATCAAATGGAAGTCTAGTTTACTGTTTATCGTATCAGGCATTAAATCTGAAATACTGCCAGCATTGCAAGAAAATTTAAATTATTCTCAAGGTTCAACACTACCATGGCTCAAAAGCTGCATTACATTACTCGATTCCTGGTCTCCTCTTCAAATCAAATGCAGGTTTGCCATTTAGAGCATTCCATCAATCTGCCAAAAAAAAAAAAAAAAAGCAAGATTTGTGGCAACATGTATCAGAGTGCAACTAACAGATACATGTAAGAGCAGAGCAGAAAATGTGTGTTATTCAGCAGGATAAATGGCAAACTTTAGCATTCCGGGAGAGATGCGAAGAGAAATTTATGGTGCAAAATTAGAGTCGGAAGCTTAACCTATATGAAGGAAGTTAAATTAAGAGATGAGAGGTTTAATATGAAATGATGCTATTGAGAATTTTCGTAACAAATTAAGTCATACTAGTTGTTGAATTGAGTGTTTCGACTATTGATGCACATGACACGCGAGATCACCGTACAAAACATAAGTTCATCTTGATATGGCGAGTCATCAAAATCAATATATATTGACCTAACAGTCAAAATTAAGTCAAGTACATACACCTAAATGGGGAAGAGAAAACAAATGCTATGGTATAAAGGTGGTCAAATAATTTCTGAAAATCGGAGTCATTACCAGTTGTCACTGATTGAGTTGACTATCTATACATGCTACCAGGCTATATGAATCTTTTTAGCTTTGTTGCTTGAACACCTGAGGAAACCTTAGTGTTAGAAAACCAAAGGAATAGTCTGAACAGATATGCTCATTTTGCTCTGTAACCAAGTACAATCAATCATGGGAGGAAAACCAATTTTCTCATATCAAAAAAGCCTCATCAGTAGTGAGAGTTGAGACCTCAAAAGGTAAACCGAAAAAATTGACGCTTCCGGGAGAATCCAAAAAAGCAAGATTTGTGTCAGCTTGTATCAAGGTGTAATTACACGGAAGAGCAATTTTTTTGTTATTCTGCCGGAAAAATGGCAAACAAATCAAAGCTTTGAGCTATTTGAAGGAAATTATGGTAATACACCAACAAGAAGAAGAAAGATTTTACTGAGGGTAAGGTCTGGGGAAAGGAAGTAATGGTATAACATACTCCATCCAAGTTTGAAGTTTTGAGTATTTCTTTAAATTTCCAGATTAATGCCATATTTCACAAATAATGCAGCAGATATTGTTTCACACCAGCTGACTAACACATGTGATGCACTTTTGAGATTGCACAGACAAGTTCGTATTACCTTATTTCCTTTTCTTCTTTT